>CAAKHC010004111.1:102477-126696 GCA_901007825.1 Macroramphosus scolopax | reverse complement strand
TTCATTTTAAGGTTAACATAATGACAGAATATTTCAAAAACAAAATCTCATACTGAGAGAACCGAGCTCACTTCAATACCTGATTTCCCTAATCCTAATAGTGAAATGCTAAAATGTACATGTATCCAATACGTAACAGAAGACGTTTACACACACTCATACTAAATGTCACAGACAACAATTGTGCCTAAAAAATGAGTGGATCTGATTTACATATATGGTGCCATTGACACGGTGGCCAACCAGCAACACCACATCTGAGCTGTGCTGTTTGTCTCTGCTTGCTTGTCTAGTTTGATTACCTGCAGTTTTACTATCCGTTTGTTCGTGCATGTGTGTGTGTTGGTTAGCAGGATGAAGCAAAAACTACCAAACTTGTTGGAGGGATGGAGCAAAGTGAAAGGAAATACTCACCTGATTGTTCTGTAGTTCCATTCAACAAAGCGAAAAACAGCATTTCTTTACATTAGATTTGGCGGAAGTTTGTACTGTCTGACTGCGTTTCTAATCAGAGTAAATATTAATGTAAATATCATCATTATTTGATTTTTTCTTCTTGCTTTATTCTAATATATTCTATTAAAATCACAAGTCATGATTGTGGTGTGCATGTTCTATAGATGGAACATTAAAAAGTGACAATGACCCTAATTCTGCTTTTCATAAAACAACATGAACAATATGAAAAAAGAATAAAAATGCAGTATGAGTATTTTAGACAGTTTTCTTTGCAGAAGCACATGTGCTTTTTTAAAGCCTTTTTAGCCTGTTTCATTTCAATTTAACATTTGTTCTCTCTATATATCAACTATCTCACCTACTAGGATTGCGTCCTGGCAGACTCTACATAGTGCTCTTTCAAAGTGTTCATCTTAGTTTGAAGTTTTATAATGGCACATTTATAAAAAGTTGGGGCTCTTTAAATTTGCACAGCAATTTCTTTAATTATCTAAATAAACAAGAAGCTGAGACTTTTGGTGTGTTTATCCCTGACCTGAGATAAACAGAACTAAATGATGTACCTGACCAGAGAGAGAGAGCAACAGAGGTCTCTTTGACATCATCAAAACCAGCACAATATTGCTTTTACATGGATCTCTAGCCTGTGAGACATCTCGTACTGTCCTGCCAGGAAGATACACCACACATGCTCCTATATCGGACCTTACGACTTTCGAATTTTCAAATGAAGAAACCCCAAGAAATTATTGAGGGAGTGAGGATAATCCTTTTTTCCTTTTCTTTTTCTCATACTATTTTTGTACTAAAAAAAATAGGTCATACAGCGAGAGCGCGGAGAGTCCTCGGGTCAAGGAGCAACTTTTCCCCCGGTGGCAGCCTCTGATTCTCCACATGAAGCTCCGTAAGCTCGCTGAGCAGCTCTAAGCCTTCCAACACCGCAATCCTGTTCCCACCAAGATATCTACAGAGCAGAAACCAGCTTATACACATGAGACTGATCATCAAACCAGAGGCCAACAAATGATCAAATGTGTCTACTTACAGTTTAGAGAGCTTCTGAAGATTACAGAGATTCTCTATATGTGTGATGTTGTTGTTCTGCATAAACAGATGGGTGAGGTTGGAAGCAAAGTCAAGGTTGCAAATATGTGTAATCTGATTGTCATACAGGTAGAGAACATTGAGGTTTCTACACATGGAGAGATCGTCCTGAAAATGGAAAGAAAAAATTAGGCATTTAAAGGGGAACTAAAGCACTGAATTAAAGGATAATTCTGATCATTTTAGACCAGGGCCTTTTGGTTGCACCTTTTAGGGTAGAAACTTATTGGAACTGTTTCAATATTGACCTAAATGCTACAACTGGCAACCGCGAAGTGGCTGCAGAGGAGGGCATTTGTCCCCCTGGAAAGGATCCCTACGTGATAGATTTTATTGTTTATGCTACACTTCATCCGGATAAGTAATGTTGACATGCTACTGGATTACTTACTGATTGTTTTTTGCCATTATCCTGTCATGCACCTTAGTGTACTGACGCTAGGTGAACACAATGACCAGCTGCTAACATATTCACTCTGTCTGCAGCAAGTCTCTCCGCTCTTAGATTAGCAATTTTCTTCAGGAAAAACAGCTTTGGTGTAGGATATCTTCTCCCTGATGTCTGGCAGTAGTCATTCCAGCCAAAAATTTGAACACAACTGTCTGCAAGCCACAGCGTACAGACTGAATTTTTGGAGGATCCCCTCTATAATGTTGTCAGACAATCTGAGCTTGTCAGTGGGAAAAACTTTAAGTGAACGTACTTTGACACGACTAGTTGCCCCGTGGGATTACTTTGCACCTGTTTCATGGTTGCCAGATGAAAGCGTTTTAGCTCAACAATTCCTTGATTCCAAAATACTAGGATAATTCATATGGGAACAATAATTGTTTGAGCTTGTAAAAGAATGTTCACAAATAATTTCACATCCTGCAGTTACTCCAAAACGTATTTACACATGTACAAATTCTATCTGTATGCACAAAGCATTTAATCACCCATTCAAAATATTACTGCAACCACAAATTGTTTTACATGTGTGGAACGTTTTACTTTTTATTTTTAAAACTTCACATTCAGATACATGCAATTTGTTTTACATGCACACAAAAGTTGATATACAACTGCTAGCCTCTGAAAATATCTAACAATAACAATTAACATTCTTTTACAAGCCCAAAATATTACTGAACCTTATTTTATCCCATACATTTATGGCAAAAAAGATAGGAAATAGGGCCTCAGTTTTAAGTAGTGTAATCACCATTTAAAGCACAAACGTTAATAATGGCTACTTACAATGTTGTCAATATTCTTGCCGGAGAAGTGGAGATGGGTAAGTGTCCTGAGGTAGACGGAGAAGGAGAGGCCCCTTCTCTTTTTGAAGTTGTTTCTGTCTTTAGCAATCAGATCTATGGTCAGGCGTACCATGGTGGCTTGTCACAGATGCTGCTTCAGAGAGGATCCTTTTCAGCTCCAGCCAAGCATTCAGCCTGCAGCAGAGCCCGGAGCTGTCTGTCTAGGAGAGAAACAGACACATGTGAGCTGAAATTCACCTCAGCAGGCTATCTTGAACTCTGAGTGAGCTATTTAGGAATTCAACAATATTTCCCTATTCGTAATCACAGTAGATTAACCATGCACAGAATGTAAAACGGTCTGGAACCAAAGTTTAAAAAAATCAAGCAATTGGAAATTTCGCCTTCAGGGCTGCAACAAAGTCTGACCAGCCAGGGAACATCAGTGTATTGATGACAAACCAAGTGGCTGTCTGTGCAGCATGCTAGCTGAAGGAACATAGATTACCAACTTATAGTTAGGGTAGATAACCAGTGAAAGGTCGTGATGCGGCAGACTCAGCTTTAGAAGGTGCACGTCACAAATATTATTACGGCGTCGGGTTACACAGAAGG
The DNA here is from genome assembly GCA_901007825.1 of Macroramphosus scolopax. Lineage (NCBI taxonomy): Eukaryota > Metazoa > Chordata > Actinopteri > Syngnathiformes > Centriscidae > Macroramphosus > Macroramphosus scolopax. The sequence goes on along the minus strand of CAAKHC010004111.1, from coordinate 123,279 downwards.
CTACATTCTTGGCTAGCTTAAAAACACGAGAATATCTCACATTAGCATGAAACTCCCCCTATCAAGTTGAATGTTGACATAATATATTACACAGACTAAATAGGCTTTCCTACCCGTTTTAGACCGGAAGTAAAGTCAAATGCTTTGGGGAGAAGTTAAACCGCAAGTTTTTCTGCTGTCTTGTTTGGGACGATAATATCGTTGCCAGGGAAACCAAGAAAGCAGCGCGTCCACTTGCGGAAGTTGGAGCGGAAGTCAACGACTAAATAATATTACTGCATATTTTGGCATTTCTATCATTTGTAAGGCAACCGGAAATTATACCGTTGAAAAAACATATTACAAAGAAAACAAACAATACACGTCATGAAATGCATTAAACCGGATTTGAATTGTATAATTGCAAATACAATTCATAGGTTTCAGACAAAGTACATGCATTCCCACACAAATACTTAGAACAGATAAACTAGGCAGATATTCCTTAATATTCATGTGTATTTCATAGGAATGTCTTGTGCACAAGTTAAAATACAAGTAATTTACACAGTCACATCACAGGAACTTGATGCACTAATGCTTTGAGCTGCTGTTCACTCTTTCTGACATTTCTCCAAGCAATTGTGTCAATATTTCCCTGCAACATGCTACGTCAGAACCATTCACAGGGATCCATGCTTGATTAATTAAGGATGTATGATGCAAAGACCTAGGTTCCAATGTTCCACAATGGCTGAAGCACATGGTAGAGAGGAAGGGCAGCACCCCCAGCCTTCTGAGTTGGGCACCTAACTTGTAGGGTGCAGTACTCTAATAGCCTGCCATATCTACAAACCTTAGTGGAAGCATCAACTCTAAAGGGCCTAAATACTGTTCCTGCCCATTGCTATTAATCATGAATGTCGCAAAGCTGCTGCTCTCATATTAGTTGGTGACAAATGATTGAATTGCTCACCACATTAAACCACTTTTGCCCTATAATCTGGGAATCAGCTTGTGAAAGTAATGGGGAACATACCTGGGAATTGGAAAGTTGCTAAATGTTAAAAGAGTAAGGTAATATACAATGGTATTAGATTTTTGGCTGCCCACATTTTGACTTGATTAGAATTTACATAAATGTTCTTATTCCACCTCATGTCATGCATACAAATGTCCATCTGGTGATAATCACAATATTTACATGTCCAATGAGTTCAGCATGTTTTACTGATTCTTTAATCACCGTGAAAGACCAAACAAGACGTGAAAGTCTTCTGGACGAGCATAGTTTAAATACTTTCTCATCGCTGTGACAGTCATCCATGTAATACATTTAAATATCTGGCAAAAACATGAGCTATTCAGATCACCATGTGTGTCAAAGACCTATTCAAAAATGTGAAATTCCTAAATTATATTAATATAATCTAATAAGATTTTTCTTCCGAAAATGCAATACTGAACTCCCTCAATTTCAGACATGGCTTAAATAGTGGTAAAAGAAAATCATTATAAGATGTGGTGCCCAACTTCATCTACATGAGAAAAAACAGACACCTCTACTGCCCCACTGGGATTCTCTTCTCGGTTATACATGACATCACAAATATACATTTAGCCATTACAATACCATAAAAAAAAGACATGACACAAACTCTGGCCGAAGCGTCTGTCCGTAAAAAAAGGCAGACTTAGTGAGTGTCTGTGTCGATGGAGAGCAGACACACTGGGTGAATAGACTTCAGTGTGTACGGCCTCTGTTTCTGTGCTGCATCACTGCCACACCACAAGCTGACGAGAAGGCCACTCCGCTGGTGTGTACAGCTCTCAGAGCCAAACTGTGCTGGGAGTGACTCCTCAGAGACATCCCACACATGGTAGTCGAGTCCCTTTGAGCCTCTGCAGAACCGTGAGTTTGTTGTTCCATTATGTAATGCTATGACAAGCTACACGAGAATGACAGGCTGGTGCGAGGATAGGTCGTGTTCATATGCTCTGCTGCAGGAGAGTAAAGTTTTCTTATCAATAGCTCGAACATTAAGGGACACACATTAGTACTTAAGTTGCTAAACATATCATACACCAGTAAAACTGCTTGCAGCTATAAAAACATGAGTGGGAAAAAATGACATAATTTAGTGTATAAAAGAAATACCCAGAAATGGTACTTTTTTATTTTTTATTTTTGCATAAGCACTGAACGCATTTCCTGACTACTAATAGGACAAAAGAAAAAAATATGAATAAAAACAAAGCCTCTCCAAGAGAAAAAAAACACACCACCATTATCGGTGAAACATAAACCAGTAAGTACTAGAAATGCACAAGAGAAAATCTCCGGGTGAACTCCAAATTAACCCGCAGTTCAGTTTTAATTTGCAGATGTGTTGATTTGATTGAAGAGCTTGTCCTTAATGACTTGAGACATCAGTCCATGAATTGCTTCGATGGTTGTCTTGCAGCTAAAAGAAACCAAAGGAGATAAGATCAATTATGCAACAGAACAGAAAGATCATGCATAGATGTAACATCTGCACTGATGTTAACTGACATCCTAGGAAATAATAGTGAGGTTAAGTCTCTTTGTATAAAGGACATTATTGATTAGTCGGGTTAGTTTGGATGCTTTTTGCTCTTCTCTTAAATCACAAATATCTTTAACTGTATTACGTGAACACATTAAAATGATGGGAAAAGTAATAATTCTACATTGTCTGTACATTTTCCAGCATCTTAATTGATAATCTTAAGATTTTAAATCAAGCGACTGCATATCATTAAAATTGTAGACACAAATTCTAGATTTTGACTAATGCCAAATATAACACTTGGATTTAATAAGTTATTAGTGGAAATGTGAAGAAAATAGGGCACCATTAAATACTGTAATGATTAACAGTAGAACATAGAGGTGAGCAAGAAAACTCAGCAACAAAATTTGGATGCAGCCATTCTAAATTCTGGGACGATACCGATGATGAAAATACCAATTTGGCAAATATCGGATTTTTTGTTTCTTTGTTTTGTTGTCATTTAATGTTCCTGTTGTGCCGGGGAAACAAAGAAAATTTCCATTCTGAAAAGGAAATGTTTTGAAAACTCTCAGCCTTCATCACATTCATTTGAATGAGCACAAATTTAATACATTTTCTGAAAAAACCTTTGATATAACCTTTCACATTAGCAGGAAACATCAGCCACTGGTACCTGGGAATGTCATCTCATTTGCAGAGAACACAAATGATACCAAATGAAAATAAATGTAAGGTTTATATACAAGTTTTTATTCGGGTAAAAAGATTTACCTATCTCGTGTTGCTTTGGCCAGCTTGTCCTCTGACTTCCGGTCATGTGTGTCCAATCCAAGCATGAAGCTGCCTCTACCCAGCTGGGCCTCTGACTGCTCCAGCTTCTCTGACAGGTCAAACACTTGGCCTGTGGTGTAGTCAGAATTCTGACCATCCAAAACACACACAGACAAGCACACACGCACACAAGTATGCACAAGCACACGCACACGCACACACACAAATTCATGCACAATTTACCCACAAAAGCTAGAGTAACATATTTTCCACAAAGAACAAGCATTTTGCAGGATGGCAACAAGTCTGTCTATCAAGTTGGGGAGGCACTTTGAGCGCTGCGGTGAATGAAAAGATGTCAGCGAAAAGTTTGCTTAAGGTGAGGCCATGTTTTTAGTGGAAAAGGTAATTAAAACACAATGACATAGGGGCCCCTGACTAGGGTGACAGCGCAGCAACTGACAAAGCCTGTCACCCAAGGAGCAGCTCGTTCCTGACATCTAGTCAATTCATCTTCATCTCAAATGCCAAAGAGCTAACTGTTTGTATAAGCCTGATGCCTGTTTAGACTGTTTAGTCAAGCTCGGGACAGAGTGACTGCATCCACAATGGGAATTCACATGAGGGGCTTTCAATCTTTAGAATCTGAGACCTGAGACGGAAAAGGAGATCCATAGTGAGCCACGGCAGCATCTGTATCATTTTAGCCAGGTCCCACTTTATCTCCCTTGTCACAATGTTCACGTATTAAGATCAATAAACAAGTCTTCTTAGCTAATAAGCTGCAATAAATCTTGACACAACAAGCTTTTGACCACATGTTTCCATGATTTATAGTGTAATAATTAACCATAAATCAAAATGTCAAACAATTAGGAAATATTTTGTTGCATACATACCGTTAGGAGACTTGAGGAACTTAAGGTATTGACCCAATATTTATTCCAAAGGAGTTCCAGGAGCTTTCTATCAAGGGAGGACTTAAAATAAGTTACCTCCAGGGCATAATACCTAAAACGGATAAATCAAAGGAAAACCATGAGCCCTTGTTATTGTATTTTAGAGAAAGTACATTAAAGTGTGTAATTAAAGCAAACATTTTAAATACTGACTTACATGAAAGATGTGTTTTTATTTGAAGTATTAATTCATGTACTCCTAATTTGTTAAGACAATTTGGTTTAGATTAACACTCACTGTTTACAGTGTACACCAAAGTCTTCAATCTTGTTCAGGGGGATTGTCTGATATTCGGAGGGTCCTTCATCAGGAGGTTTGTAACCCTGAAAATCCAAAAGAGAAAATATATAAACAATAATAAAATATATTTTTAGAATTCCTATAATATAATTAGATAATAGCTTCTATGTAAAGCAGCAATGGGACTGACACGAATATACTACTCTAAAATAAAAAATAGAATTACTAGAAATCCAGAGTGGAAACAAACATTATCAATACTACATAATGTTAATTATTTTTATCTATAAACCTCAGAAGAACTTCTTCAATAGACATTATTTGCTTTACCTTTGGGTACGTCCTGAAGGCGCCAAGGTTGACTTTCCCTGCAGAAATAGTCCTAGTGGGGTCGATCTGTAGGGAGCAAGATACAGTAGAACAGGAAAACAAAGTCGGGGTCATGCAAACCCCCTGGGAGCCACTCAAATCTGGCCACCAGAAGCCTTCTGCTATGGCTGTCAGTGTGCTGAAAATTCACACTTTATTATAAAACGCCCATGGCGGTTGAGCTCTGCTTTACGAAACAAAGTCTAAATAGCATATATGGTTGCAATAGCAAAACAATTCATCGGCACTAGAAGGAAACCTACAACTCATACATCAAAAATCTCAAAGCCTTCTCAGTAACAGCCACATTAACTTGTAATTCTATACTTAGAAAGAAAAGATGTTATTTGTATCAGTACATTTTTAGCTGTATATGCGACTTTGAGTTGAAATTTAAAAAAAAAACACGTTCTCGTCTTACCACAACGGCCACAAAAGGCTCCTGAAATTGCTGGTTGAGCATCTGAGTGCTGACATCTATGCCCGAGAGCCAGCATCCATAACCTGGGTGACTGTGGTACCAGCCGATTGCATTCTCCAGCCTGCCAACCTAAGGGATTAGAGATTTGAGTAGGCCGTTATTCGACCCATTAACCATACAGTATGAAATGCACCAATATACAGGAATCTACAGATATATAAAAATGTCTATATTGGATAATGTTGATTGAATTATACCATGTATGTTGCCTGTATTCGGTGTTGTGTACAATTGCATAGACCTGGCATTTTTGTCATCTAAATTTACACAACATGCCTCCTGACACGGATGTCAATTTAGAAACAGAGGACTGATATCTAGGCCTACCAGAAGGGTTTTTGATTATAAAAAATCCTTTATTGCCATAAAGTAGAGTTCATTTCAGCATTGTCTGTCAAATACAACCGAGGATAAAACTGACAGCTACAACATAAACAGCACATAGCAAGATCACCAAATATATACTGTAAATACTCATTTTCTCCCACCCTAGGTTAGGTGACATTATGCCGATTTGTATTTAGTTCACATTAGGAGACAAGCGAACATAAATAGGATGTGATTAACTATGAATGTACACTATAATGTTGTGAAATAATATGTGTGCACAACTTTGTTCATCCTGTCTCCTTGGTGAAATCGATCAGATACCCTTTAATGCAAGTAAGTGCCCAACCTGTTTAGCGTTTTCAATGTAGGCAGCCATGTATTCATATGCTGCAGCCTGGGCGTTGACTCTGGTTTCTGTGCCCTCCACAGGCAAAGCAAAGCTGTCCATTATGATCATGGTTTCACCGTCCACCTTTCCCAACATGAGGCCCATCACCTCTAGGTTTCCTCCAGACCTGGCATGCATCACCATCTTCAACAGTGCCAAAGCTGAGATCTTGCAGTACTTGAAGTAGTGGTGACTAAGAGGGACAAATATATCAATGTTAATGTATTAAGGATAAGGATAATAACGAGTGTCTGAAGTTGCAAATACACATCCAACACAATTAGCTCTGCTGCTATTGCCGAACCGTTGCTAGGTTTTTAGCTAGGCTACCAAAAGTGTTCTGACAAAAGACAAGCCACCCAATGTACGACAGCAGACAATAAAGTCATAAATTACATTAATTGCTGTTTGTAACTTACTCCTTTGTCCAAGGCTTCGCAGCGAGGATCTCTTGTTGTTGTTTTTTGTCATATTTGTAAATTTCATCTATGCTCTGAACTTCCTGCATGCTGTTAGATAGCTCCCAAGTTTTCTGAGCCGTGCTACTCCCCGCCATGATGAAAACAAAACACAGAACTGTATCCTTAAACAACCTATATCTTGTCTGGTATGTGTAGAAATTGTTTATTTCTACAAAGAATTAAATGCAGTTACAGGGCGATATGGCGACTAGCTCCGGCAGCCATGACAGTGAATCATACCAATACAACAAAATGCAAACGATGGGGGGAGTTTGTCGAATTATTAAACAAATAAGTCAAAAAAATCGTATTTTTGTGGTCTATGGAATTTTTAACCTTCGTATTGAAGAATATAAATCAATAAAGTTCCCTGGGAAGCGATTATTACCGCATTTATTTCTCTTATTGAAGTACAATCCCCCCTCTGACTGAATGCATAGTTTAGTCCTGGGAAGACATCAACAACAGGCAGGAACGTGCTGCCATCTTGTGGCAGTTTTCACAAAAGCAGAGTAGGGTAGGTAGGTAGGTAGATACTTTATTTATCCCAAGGGAAATTCAAGGTATCCGGTAGCTTACATACAACACACACAACATACACAACAACAACATACATACAACAACATACACATGCAACGTAGGAAGGAGTAAGGCTCAAACAGCCAACGAAAGTTTGTACATCATGACTGATTTCAACGGAGTTCAATAATGTTTAAACGTCCTTGTGTCATGGTTGTCCTTGGCAACATAAAGACGCGTTGTGCCGATCTGGGCATCTCACGAGCATTTTTCCGGGTTTGAACTGTGAAGACAAATAATAGAACTATGAATAAAGCTAGTTGATATAATCTAGCTTCTGTTGCTGGAGTAATAGCTGATCATCGAAACAGACTCACATTTGTAGCCATTTACAGGTCAGGTGACTACCTTGTTGGATGATAAGCGGCAATGATGGGACGTTTTTTGAGGACCATGTAAAGGAAACACCCAAAGATACATCACATTGAAAGGTGATACACCTTTACTGCATGTAGGGTGAGGTATGTTAAATATCAACGCTTTGTTAGTCTTCTTGTAAGTTATTACTGAAGAGAAAATCAGTTAATTGGCAAAAATAATGACATACGGTAACATAATGTAAAATTTGATAAACTGAATAAATATAAATTGTATTTCTTATTCATTATTTTTTTCTCACAAATGTTTATCCGTCTCATGTGTTTTTGCAAATGAACTCTTGAAATATAGTGAATCATTTCACAATCTGTATGAAAGTTCTCTACAGTGAAAGGCAAGTGATATTAAAAACACTGTGAATACTCTCAGGAAAGTTTTATCAGGTGCCTGCTGTTGACAGTGCTTTCCTTCTGTGTCATATTCTTCCGTCAGAAAAACGATAAAATATGGAACCTTGTCCACAACCACAGAGTCTCTTCCTAGGCTTTGACGACCGGATATTCTTGAAGGTGTGTTTGTGTGTGCTTGCATGGGTAAAAAAAAAGTGAGTTCTGGTAAGTATGCTTGCAAAAATTAGTGTGGCTGACAGGAAGCAGGTATCATTCCATGGTCCATTTCATCAGGTTGCAACTTTTTTCCTGGCATGTTACATCCTGCTCACAACGATAATGAAGTTAACACACTGCAGTGCCCCAGTTTGAGATGAACTCTGAATTTTTTTCCCCTTTCCAGGAAAAACTGAGAGAGGAGAGAAAGAAAGAGTACAACCTTTTCCTCCAGGAGCAAGGTCAACTCCGAAGTTTGAAAGGGGGAACACCTCCTGCTACTTATATAGTAAGGAGAATAAACAGTAAATAATAAAGTGTAGGTCCTGTGTGCATAGGATTTTTCTGTTAATATGAAGAAGGTGATTTTTTTTTTTCAGCGTCAGGTTGATACGGCTCACTTAATAAAAGCCACTGTTTTCACTTTCAGCTCGGACAGGCTCAAGCCTTAGAAGCTACACCGATCTCTTCTCCAGCTTTTCCTCTGCCCATCCTCAACACCTACACCAACACACACCCTCCTCGCAGGGAGCACCTTGCATCCAGAAGAGATGCTGCCACTCTAACTGAGGCTGTGGATAATCAGAAAAGAAGAAGGACTTGGAGTCCGAGACACCAGGGCCGACGAAGGCACTTCCAGGTTTATAGACCGAAGGAGCTGTATAGGTCTGAGGATGAGCTTAACGCCGATGAAGAGGAGAAGCTGGAGTTCAAAAGCAGGAGGTGGCAGGCCAGACACACTCCAGAGCCTGAGCACAAGGAGGAAATAAGGAAACGCAGAGCTAACAGGTGCAGCATAGTGGAAAGGGAAAGCATTGTAAAGCAGTTCCTGTTAAACTATCTTATTTGTTTCAATGACAGGACTCATCAGGACCCGAAGGAGGCAGATGCTGCTGGTGTTCTCGATCAGAGCAACAACAACAACAACAACAGGTTGTTGTTATTTCATTGTTATTCCGGGATCGGTACCAAATATGTCTGGAGAATAGGATTTATAGGTTTGGGTCATCTCTGTAGCACAACAATGCTTCATTTATAGTGTTATATAATAACACAATAAAAAAAGTGTTGGTATTGCACTTTTCCATATTGCGATTTCGATAATATTCTGATTAATTATGCAACCGTTAATGAACTGCTGAATCAAAATGACTCTAGACAGCAATAATATTTACCTGCAGGCAGGTCTACTGTCTTGTAAAGTCACATTCGATTTCCCAGTCGATAAAGTAATCTGATTTAATGAGATTGTTTCCAGTTTATGCCATTCATTCGCTTTCAAGTTGACCTGCTGCCAGTTTGCTGCTCACATGTGCAGCGGTGATGGTGGGAGAGCCTTCAGGCAAACAATTACCGACCCCGGTTCTGTCAGAGCAGCTAAATTGATTAGAGATTTAGGCTTCGTTCTCTGTCTGGGACCACAAAGCTCTGCAGGCCAACTGTGAAGCAATGTATGATGTTACATGTTTGTTGGGTGTGGCTCACTGACTCCTCAGCTGTTATCTTCCCATGCTGTCAGATTGCACTGCAGTGGAGTGTGTGATTCTGTCTCTGTCTTCAGCTTCCTGCAGATGCCGGACAGAATGAGAACGGCTGTTAGAGCTGGACCGACTCCCAGCAAGGATAAAGCCATGTTTGCTACCGGACTCATGATTGGTAAATACCTTTCTTATTGCATAATGTGCTCGTTTGCTTACAGGATTATGTTTCCTGATGGATGTGGTCACTTTGAAAGCATATTTGAGCAGACAGGGGACTTTATTTATGCTGGTCTGTCGTCATGCAGGAGCAACAGAAGATCAGATGGCCTCTCGTATGAAGAAAGAACAGTATAAGGAGGAGCTGCTGAAACAAATTGCGGAAGAACAGAAAAACAAGATGAGGTGAGTGCGAATATTCACTTAATTTGAACGTCGCCTCAGCTGACTCACAGTCCCTGTGAGTAACAAGACAAGTTGGGATGATCTGTTTCAGGGAGAAGGAACTAGAACTAAGAGTTGCTGCCACTGGAGCCAAAGACCATGAGAAGGAGGTAAAGCAGAATCAGCCCTTTTTTAAAAGTCACTTGGGTAAAAAGTTGCAACCACAGACACACACATAACTATAACTATCATGATATTATGTTGATGTGATTGCACTTTCTCCTGAGGTTTTCCTAATATTTGTTGTCTGATTGTCTCTCCTTTTAGCCTGATCAACTCAACATGTTCGGGCCTGTAAAGTGGCATCACGATAGCCGGACAAGGAATGTTCCCTTTAAGCAGCCTATAGGTGTGGAGGCTGCAGGTAAACATCCGAATCCATCGTCTGTGGCTGGCAAACCCATTGAGGACACAGGACAGACGGCCCCCCTGGAAGAGTCTCAGGTAGCGTTTCCCTCTTGGATCACAGGCAACAATACAGCTTACAGTCAGCTGACCGGAAAGACGGTACCCGAGTCTGGAGCAGCACAAGATGCCTCGCTGGACTACTTGAACGAGGACTACCGGAGAGATTTGTCAAATCTGCTAGGAGAGTTGGTCATCACAAGGTACTTCAATGTTGCTTTGATTTGTCTTTCTGGAAGAACGATTTTACTGATAATTCCTGATTGTTTTTTTCAGAGCTCCTGGTGCTCCTATACCCCTTGCTGTAACCCACAAGACTCCACATGATGCAGCCTCTTACTTCCACAGAACCAGGAATCTGTTAGATCCTTGCCAACCCCGTATAGTATTACATTATTATAGTATTTTTTACGATCATTCTAAAAGAAAAAAGAAACTGAAATATGTATGAGTGTAAAATCTGTGTTTCATTATCAAGTAATGCCTTGTTTTTGCTCTTGATTAGATGCTGCACCCGGGGAAGTCCAGCAGCCTGGGACTTTCAACAATCTGCGTCAAATACCAGCTTCTGTCAGACCCGGCCGCCCCACAGAGTCAGTGTCCATCCCTCTACCTTGACTTCTTCACTGGAAGATCATTCCAATCACACACAATTTAAACCAACTTTAACATTTAAGTAATTGTTATTCTCCAAACTGAACATCTGTGTATGTCATTCTTCCTCTCTCCTCCAGAACAGAGCCCTTGCTGTAAACTCGCTGTGTCTTTCAGGAGCTTCTGTAAACCTCCTCATCATTTCTCACAGTGTTTCTCTGCTTCTAGTGTAACTGATCGTCATAGACTGTCTCCCCTGGCTGTCGGTCAGTTTGCAGAACCTACAGACAAGTCCAGGCAGAGGAGAGAGATAGCCATGAGACATCAAGAAGCACTTGAACAGCAGGTACCTGACAACACTCTCAAACACAAACCTGCTGATCGCTGCACATAGCTGTGATTTCCCCGTCTACAAGGCACACACACTTAAACCTTTCAAAACATCCTCTGATCCTTGTGTCTAGATCAAAGAAAGAGAGGAGCGCAAAAGAAAAGAGAAAGAAGAGAAAGAGAGATATGATGCCAAGTTAGAGAAAGAGATGATGGGGTACAACCCATGGGCCCGGAGCGGGGGAGGGGCTCCAATTAAAGACAGAAAAGGCAACCTCGTTTGTAAGTCGGCTTCCATGATATTCTTTAAATGATGTCTGAGATACATTTGTGATTTGGTGGACTTATTGTCTATTCCACTGTCTTCAGGTGACCTGAATCACATGCACAGGACCAATGAGGAGATACACATGAACCCTCTGTCAAAGGCTGATAGACAGGCACAAGACTCTGTGACAAGGAGTGAGAATAGTCTTGCAGCTGAGGCCCGGGTGTCCCTCTCACCACGAACATCAGACGGTGTTCACTCTCCCGACCGGAGCGTCAAAGCTGTGGCAAACATCATGGGTCCTTTCATGGGTAGTTCAGTGTTTATTATGCATGTGTGTGAATACTTTGTGTTCTACATACACCCAGTTTTCTTCATTGATATATTCGCCTCGGTCTCACTCGTTGTGCATCCTTGTAGGTGTCAATGATGTTCCGTCTCCACAGCAGCCACACATGCAGATCAGTTACAAAGAAGCTCTGAAACAACAGGTGGGTCCCAACGATACCGACCAGACCCTGCTGCACCTCCTTAAAATGTCCTGCTATATCTATGTGCTCCAGGTCGAATCTTTCCAATATCCTTTGTGTGTTCATGAACATGTTCAATAGGTTATAAATGAGTTTGTCTTTGTAAACAGATTGAAGACGAAAGACGACGAAAAGCGGAAGAGAAAGAACGAGTAACAGTTGAGGAGGCGAGATTTGAGAAGAAGCTGGCAGAGCAGAGGGCCCGTCTACAGCAGGAGCATGAGGAGGAACAAAGAAGGAGGCAAGAGAAGATTCGGGTGAGACGCTCTTAAGTTGATTGAAGAACAGTCGTTTGGGGGATCTCCTCACACCTTTGTTAAACTTTGCTTTTTCTGCAGCATAGACTGGATAACCAAAGTGGGAAAAGTGAAGATAAACCACATCATCAGGAAGGAGGAAAGAGGGTGGAGGAAGAAGAGAAGATACAGAGAAAGGTTCCAGAGAGTGGCGGGGACAGAGAGGAGACACAGGCACAGATGAAGGATGAGGTACATTAAGCCTGATTAGACAACAGTACTGTCGATTGCAGTTCTTTCATTGTAAAGGATAAAGATTCTTCGCATCACTTCGCAGAGAGGCCAGTCTCCTCCGGTCCCAGCCATGCAGAAGAAGATGATGAATGTCGTGGCCTCCACACCGTCTTCAGTTGTGAGTCTCCTCTCCTCCAGCACTGTAAGTCACTTAGTAACACATGCTGCTGTTTTTACTTTGAAGCTGTTATGATGGAAATAATTAAAAAATACCAACAATTTCCACAACAGCAGGTCTCTGCATCACCACCACACTCCGGAGCAGAGCCTGCAGGAACACACCAGCTGCAGGGTAAGATCATCTTGACTTATTTGTATGGCACCCCCCCCCAAGGAGCACTTCAGCATTTACTTTTTCCTCTTTGTCTCCCCTCATTCACTCTCACAGCTCCAGATGGTCACCAGCCAGTGATGGAACAGCTGGCAGCGATGCGAAAGTACCTCAGAAAACAGCAGAGACAACTGGCGGATGAGATGGGTCTGCGAGATGGACAGGAGCCTCATCACACCGCCTCCATCAGGTATTACAGCCAGACACCACCCAATGTGTGGTCAGTGTCATATATTTCCCAGTTAAATATGATCTGATTGTGGTCAGTGTGCAACAACTGGGAGTCATTCAAGTGAAATATTGGCACATTTCCTTCCTTGTGGGATTAGAAGGGGATTTGCCTTGTTTAATGTTTGATTGTTCCCCTGCTCAGACCCCGGGGACGACCCCAAGTAGATGCCTTTGAATCAGCAATCAACAAACAAGCTGTCCAGATGTCAGATAGGAGCAACTCCTCCCATGCTGCACGTGTTAACATGCAAAACATCTGGGAGTTCAACCGGCTTAAACACAGAGGTAACAGAGGGCAAATTCACTCATTGATTGGACGCAGCTTTCATCTAATGAAGCTTTTAACTTTTTTTTTTATATTTCATGAAGACAGCCGCTAACAATCAATGCAAGACTTATGTCACTGCATCAGTCGAAGAACACAACCTGCAACACAGCACCTCAAAGATGGACTCAGCTCCCTCTTCTTCTTGTCTTTGTGGTGAACAGATACTGCGTCGCGTGAGGAGGTCCGTCACATGTTCCCTGAACCTCCCAATGACGCACGAAGTCTGGACATCCAACAACAGGCTCTTCTTCGTGAACAGAAGCGCAAGATCAGGCTCATGAAGAGAGAGGAAGAGCCCGGTCAGCGAGCACGCCCACAGATGCAATGAAATCTCCTCAAGTTGTTGAACTCATTGCTTTGTCTTCCCCACAGACTTTTTGGACCAGCAGCTGAGCCGCCATCAGCCTGTGAGTGGTCATTACATTTATGCACTTACCTTCTGACGGGCGAGATTAGGTAAATCAAGCTCGGCTTAATCTTCTCATGAGGTGTTTCATTGTCTTACCTGTTTCTCTGGCTTTCATCAGAGGAAGAAACCCGGGTGCAACACACGCAGAGGGTCCATGATGCCATCTGAGACCGCCTTCTTTGGTAAGCCTGGCTAAACTTAGAGTATTTGAAAAGACCCTGACTGTCCTTCAAAACGTCTTGTTTATATATGAAAACCTTGTTTGTTGCACCAGACATTGTTCATAGGGGTGACAGCATGTGAGGTCAACTTCTGACAACCTCACAGTACAGCAGTGTAATTGTGGCACACCCCCCCTCTCATGTCTCTGTGTTGCAGCTGGAGCTGCAGGGGGGTGATAGCACAGTACCAAGCATTAAGAATGGAGGCAATTAAATAGTTTGAAGCTTTATTTAATTTTCTTTAATTAAAACCTTTGCTGCTTTCAGATATCCACAGCAGCGATCCACCTGGAGACATGGTTCATCAGCCGACACGCCCTCAGCCATCAGCAGAGCACCAGGTAACCAGGATGTGTGGTGCTGATCAGTAAATAAATCCTTTTACCTCAAAATGACACGACCATGGTGGCCTGTTCTGTTGCTTTCACTACGATATCATGCAAGTCCGTTGTCTGATTTTACATCATGAAAACACATCAAACTAATTCCCTTCTGCCTCTGTGAATCCTTTTTTACTTTGTTCACGGACATATCCGAGGATCAGAGGGATATGCAGCTGGTCAGGTCTCTGCAGTCAGCGACCAGTCTGAACCTTGAATCTGGAGACTCGCGAGATGTCAAAAGACGAGACTCTTTCACTGGTGACCCCGAGTGCAGATCAGGTCAGAGGAAACAATTTATATTACAGATGTTGAAATAAGACAAATGCTTTGAAAACACATGTGGCAGCAGTAAAGGAACATTAAATCAAATAAAATGAAATGTATTCAACTTATATAAACTTTGCTTCAGTCTCTTACTTTTGTGATCAGCTGCTAACTATTGATTTAGAACAATCAATATATAGAGATGATCATTCCTAACGTATTACATGCCAGATCTGAAGCCTCTCTGATTCCATGAAGGAACATGTGATGGATAAGCCTCTGTACTTTCCTGAAGGGTCGTCTGGTGATGAAGTGGATGTCTGTCCTCGGCGTTCCTCCCTCGAGAGGCCCGTCTCCGTGGAGACTGTTGCAACAGAGGCCTGGTTGCGGCCTGGCACATCGGAGGCTGTAAAACGCTCTGTGGGACGGAGGCTGCAGCCTCGGCTGACACAGCAAGCTATATAGCTTTTACATTAGCTGGTGTCAAGTGATGGACGAAGGGAAGAAGTTTCTTTCTTTTAGATTCAGGAGGTGGACAATATGATTTCACATCTTTCAAGCACAGTTTCTCATTTTCATTGTAAGACAATGACATGAAAATAAAGGCATTATTTCACACAATTTCGACGTGGTATCTATTTTCTGACCTAATAATTCTTATCTATTAAGTTTGAATCTTCACTCACTACCTCATCACCATGTATTCTTATTATCATGAAGCCTAACTGAGGAATCGGCTTCCGTACTTCATGTAATGCCGGAAGGCAACTTCACACAATCTCACTGTTGACACCTGCAACAACTGAGCTCCCGAGACATTACAGAGGGAGATTGCACACGTCGTTCTCTGTAGAATCTTTTCTACGATGCTGCCGGACAATGATAACAACAATCTGAGTCTGTCGATGGCAAAAACAAAAGCCAATTTAAGGTAATCGGCTACTTTGTTCTCGCTCAGTCCGGCACTGATTTCCTATCATTTGGCCCCTACGTGTAATTTCAACCCCTGACACATGGAGAAACAGGGTCCAGGTTTAAAAACACCAGAATAATCTTTTAAGGAGATAAAAACTCTTTTGTAAAGTAGAAGTGCATTTGCAGAACACAGACTTTGAACCCGGCCAATCTACCTGGAACAACTTCTAATGACAGAACTGGAACAGCTGTTCATATTAAAATCAGCGACCCAACATTTCAAGTAAACCAAGTTCAAAAACTTTATTGACCTAGAACCTGATTAGAATGCCAGATGATGTATTGTACAGAAAGTTGTACATAATCTTTTTTGCAACATAGAAAACTTTACATTGCTGTATCATATACATTTTGTTTTCTACATCCATGAGCAGGAATATATCCCATTCATACATAAAGCACAGCTAACATGTTCTCTATACATATTACTTTCCCCCCAAAAAAAAGCAAAGAAAAAAAAATGCAATATATTATTAACTTTTGATTTTGTACACAAGAGTGAAAACTAAACTCAATCATCAAAGCGGACTGGAAAGCAGCTAGAATCAGGTCGCTCGCTCGTCTTCCAGTTTCAGTTTCTGTCTCCTTTAAAAACCTAAGTACATATAAAATGGAATAATTTAACCCTTCACTGTCCACGGTTTTTGTTCAATTACAAATCATTCTGCATCGGACGATCCGCAGGAGATGTTACAGTCAAATAAATTATCGGAAAAGTAAAATCTCCAGTGCGTTTCCACAAAGAGATTAAGTGCAGCAAATCCAGAAGAGGGGAAAAATAAACAAAAATAAATGAAATCTAGTGTTGTGAGTTTATATTACATAGCGACAGATCTGTACAACCAGTATCATCCGAGTGGCTATCGATGCTAATGTTAGCCATCCTGGGGTGCAGGGATCATTACTATCATCACTGGGTGACAAACGTCACGTTTCATGGTTACTGAATATGTCTGTTTGCATGTTGTTGAAACCACTCATTCTTTACTTTATTTAAATATACAGTAAGAAGCACACACTTGTTTGAAATATATTCCTTCTGAGCAGATCAGAGATATGGGTAACCGTCAGTTTGTCAGTAGTTTTATCAAGTGGAGGAATCGCTACACCTGTTTTCAGTATCGTACTCCTTCTATGTGTGTCTGTGTGGTGATGGGGTTAAGGGTGCGGGTGGGCGGTAGCAGAATGAAGTGTTCAGCGTTAACCACTTGGAGTCCCCTGAGGCAACACAGCCACAGCGCAGTCGCATAGATGTGAGGCGGAGGACTCGGTAGAGCTCCGTGTTCCAGGCTTTTTTTCTGTCGCGCCATCACTGGGCCTCATCCTGAGCCTCCTCTCCCACGTCTGTGTTTGTCTCCACCCCATCGTGCGCCGGCTGAGGGTCCGGCTCCGGCGCACCCAGCTGAGCGATGTGAAACACAAAGCCGATGCGCAGGTAGAACTTTCTCAGAACAGCCCTGAGCTCAGGGATCAGGTCGAACTGCATGATCTCGCACAGCAGAGGGTAGTAGCTGGAGGCATGAGCCTTGAACTGAAAGTGAGCGAAGGGAGTTTTAGTGCCACACGGAATACATTTACACATTTAGATTTATTTAAATGCTAATAGCTAAAGGCAGATTGACAAAGCGCAGGACACTCTGATGGTGTGAAGGCAACAATGAAGTATGTTAAGGAGGTAATCCAGCAACTCAGAATAGCATTTTATAATGTCAGGGGACATTAAAATGAATGTCAAACTTGATGCAGCAGAGGCCATCTATCCTTTTAGCTTCAGAAACACTTACCCTTTCATCGCTGATCTTTAGCACCTTGGTGAGGAAGAGGAGCAGCAGGTTGGTCCAGGCTTCTCTGTGGCTCTCTGACGTCAAAGCCAAGAAGTACGCTACAGCCTCACCGCACACACTAGAGCAAAACACAGACACAAAGAGTAATATAAGAAGGCAAATTAACGTCACAGTCTGGATTTTAGGGAAGAGAGAAGTTAATTACAACCGGTCACAGTTGTTTTGTTCTGAGCTGTATTATGTCAAGAAAGTGTTTGATTTATCTTGTAAAATGCTAAATTACCGGGATGATGATTGCGTTTGCCGAGCTAATTAAAAGCACTGACTGATGGCGTTATGATAATAATTACACAATTCTCCTCACAGTTCTCAGCTGGAGGTAAACGGGTCTGACCTTTCTTCTCTGACCCTGCAACAACACCATCTGTTAACCATCTCTCTTCCTCCTCCCTTCCTCTCTTGCACGTCCATCTCTGTGACCCGACCACCTCCCAAATCTGTTTGCACCCCGCACTAATCAAGCTTGCACGTGCGTTGTGCGTGGCCTCGGTTTTGTGTGTAATTTATGCGTGCCTGAGAAGCGCCTGCTGGATGAGATGTGTTTGTGTGTGTCAGAGAGAGAAAAGAGGGTCAAAACGCTAAACACAGACATGACGACACACTGAAGCGTCTAAATGAATTAACATTTCTAAAACACTATCACACAAAGCACCACCTCCTCCTCCTTTATTCTCTCTGCTAATGATTAATCGGAGAGGCAAGTGATGATTCTGCTGCATCTTGATATCATCATCAATACGTGGGTGCGGCTTGGTGACGTCTGAAGTGCTGAATAAAGACAAAGCGAAGGCAGCAGTGCTGACTGAACAATGAGCCGTTAGTGTGTTGATTCCTTTGAATCTATAAAGCCGGTGAGCTGCAGAGCTGCGCACACGCTGTCCTCCTTCGCTGAAGGCTAAATGCTTTTTAATGTCTCCTTCCTCGGTTTTCTACTGACATTTCTCTCTGTGAGTGGTGAGCTACATCCTGAGCTTAACCAAAATGTATCTTCATGTTTATCCCAGAAGAGTTTCAGTATTTGCTGAGTCACGGCCGTCCACTGAATACGTACAAACAGGATTTGATTGATTTGTGAATTCTGTCAAAATGAGCAAAAGATACACAGACAAACTCGTATTTCTACTGCTCCAGCTGCCACTGAACATACACTGTGTGTTTAGAAGGAGTAGTGTGAGTCATTAGCTGGAAGAGAATAAGTGGAGCAACAGCAGAAACCATTACAAAGATCAGTAGTGCAGCCTGTTCAGGGAGGCTACACTGCTTTGCTTGCTAATGCGGTGATCAATCGGAATGCACCGCTGTGTGCCGAAGCTTGACGTGCAGCCACAGTGGGACTGAAGATTAACTGCACTAATGAGTGTCAGAACAATAGAAGAAGAGCGTCATCAATTATATTGGCGGTGTGATTCTCAGATCCCCGGAATACTTGGTGTAAGTAGTAAACATGGCGTTGATGAATGTTCAGTTCCTTACGTGAGCAGTCGTCTCTGAACCTCCTCCCAGGCGTCCTTGCGGCTCTCGTCTGTGTACATCCGGAACAGGATACGCAGGCCGCACGCCAGACTGCTCGTCTCCTGTTTCAGCAGGTTGGGTTTCGACTTTCCTTTGAAACCTTCAACACACACATGCACAGTAGTGGTCATCTTAGGACTGTTTTTATTCATTCAGCATTACCGAATGGCCTCAAGAGGCAATAAAAAAAACTCCCCAGTAAACAGCAAAGCAGTGCACCTAAAATAAATCATCACAGGCTACGTCATTTCATCTCATGAGTGTAATCTTGCCAAAGGACAAGAACAAAGCATCAAAGATCAGAGTGGTTTGTTGTCGTACCTGCTCTCCACAGTAACGTCCTCTGTTCGTTGTTGGAGTTGAAAGCCTTGGCGAAGCAGTGCGACTCCAGCAAGCAGTCCAGCAGCTTGAAGAGCTGTTCGGAGGTCAGGTAGCGATACATGCCCTGATCCTGGGTCTCCACAGGGACGTCGGCTGCATACAGAGCATCCCGCTTTAAAAAGACAACGAGGTTATTACCGGCTTAAATCATATAGCGTGGAGATGAAGCAAACGACTTTCTGGAGAGGTCTCGTCTCAAACCTCCACACAGACGGTTAATCAGATTATCACTGGGCCACAGATGTTTGTACCTGAGCGGCTGCGAAGTTCTCAGCATCTTCCTTCCGACTTGTGGCAGGAAAAAAGACGATGTTATCAATCGTCTGGATCAGCTCCAGCTGCACGACGCACTTTATCAGCAGGGCTGAGAATAAGTGCTGCTCCTGCACCTCTGTGGAACAAATACACAGGTATTCGTCAGAGCACAGCGACCAAACATTTCATCTCTTCAATTTCATATCTTTTAATGAGCGACAGTCTTACTTGTCGGGGTTCTGCTCCTGGAGCCGTCCTCACTGTACTGACTCTGCCGACGGTTCTCCGTGGCAACCCTCTCGGCGCTACTGATGGAATGCTGGTCTTCAGAGCGGAACTGGATGTCCACTGACTTCTGGGAAATGGAGTCCTGAACACCAAACGGTCCGAAAAGTTTTGCATGTCAATAAAGAAGCAGTCGTTGACATTATATGAGCTTGAAATAAATCTTTTGAAGCTGAGAAATTCTCAGTTATGCTGAATGTATGCAGATAAGATTGAAGGTAGATGGTGATGACAGCATGCAACAACATTCTGCGGCTCATCAAATGACAACTGATTAATTGAGATGGAAAGAACTGTGCGTAGCTGCCTCACCAACTGTTTGTCTGACAGACTCTGTGTTGTCGAGTGTTCTCCCTCTGCTCCTGCTGGTCTCCATGTTAACAGCCTGGGAAAGAGGAAAGGCATTAATTCAGCAGATTCATTTAATTTTCGGACAAAATGACCAACAATTTCCAGACTAGCAAATTGCTTCAGAGACATAATCCAAACAAGATACTCACTAATGTGACTAGAATCTTGTTAAGAGCTAGAATCACTTCAACATTTAAGATGACAGGTGTGTGCCTGTCTCCCGCTATGAAAGCATGAGGAGGCACTTTTCCATTCAGGGCAGCAGCTTACGCGTGTGGGATGGTTGTCTTAAAGATGTCCAGCATGCAGTTACATGTCTTGTCCCAGGTCTCTGGGGAAAACTTCTCTCCATTCAGGATGACCACATTCTCTAGACAGTTGGTGCCTGAGCGGGCAAGCTGCTCATTATCTACAGCCACACGTAGGAAGAGGAGG
>CAAKHC010004111.1:73351-102457 GCA_901007825.1 Macroramphosus scolopax | reverse complement strand
CACACGGAGGAGGAGGAGGAGGAGGAGGAGGAGGAGGAGGAGGGGTTGGGTCAAGACCAGAGAGACACAAAGGAAGGGTAAATAAAAAGGAGCAAATGTTAACAGGTATTGATTTATAAACTCTGAAGACATTTCTGCATTTTATCTATTTTCACATAAAAACCCAGAGGACTAAAAATGTTTATTGATCTTTAGTTTAACCTCTGTATATCTATTAAGTGAACCACCATTATTGATGCAGCACATACAGCTCGGAAGGAAGAGTTTATCCGAGTTCATGTGATGAACATTGTGTATTGATGAAGGCAAGTACTACTTCAGTTTAACGTACAAGCTCCCTTAAATGTCTGTTTCTTAAACGTCTGTCTATCCCGATGAAAACCGACGTCGGCAGCACTGCAGTGAACCCGAGCTGACAGTTTAAGATCATCAGACGGGAAATGAGCTCCCAGATCTCTCGAGACCGAGTCGCTGAGACACTTCGAGCCAAGTCGGAAAAATACTATTTTAGTGACAGAATGTTTGAA
The DNA here is from genome assembly GCA_901007825.1 of Macroramphosus scolopax. Classification (NCBI taxonomy): domain Eukaryota; kingdom Metazoa; phylum Chordata; class Actinopteri; order Syngnathiformes; family Centriscidae; genus Macroramphosus; species Macroramphosus scolopax. The sequence continues at coordinate 101,930 of CAAKHC010004111.1, read as the reverse complement.
AGATATGTGGCTTGTGAAAAATGGGTCGAATGTTTACTGCAGTGTGCTGACGTTCACTTCTCCCGTAAGAGTGAACGACTCAGGACCTGCTGGTCGTGTCCTGAAGGGGGCGGGGCGTCGGTAAGCTCACGTGACACAGATACGGGATACGATTCTCCAGTCGCTGCCCGATCGTGCCGGGTGGGTGCCGTACAGAGTGCAATAGGAAATGTGGCCCCGGCGTACACAACACCTCACTATTAAGATTACACTTGTATCGACATACATCTCAACGGAGAGAGAAAAGGTTGCTTTGTGCTCACCTTGCTGCACACACCAGTAGAGCTGAGCCAGAATGTCATCCAGCAGGACGTCACTGAGGGACTCAAAGTATTGAGTGAAGACATCACAGATGGCATAAAGTGCATGGTTGCAGGTGGTGGTCATCCACTCCGCTTTCTGGGGACGCAACCACAAGCTGAGTGAGAATCGGTTACAACAACTGGTCACATGCACACAGCACCAGCATGTACACGGATCTCCATCAAAGAGTAAACTGGCAACTAAACAGTTGCCAGCTGATGTAGAGGAGCTGTGCACTCTACCTCAGTCTGTTGCTCAGGCAGCTTCATGTTGTCAAAGATCCTGAAGACAATTCTGAACAGGTCTTGCCACCAGTGCTTCTCAAACGTGTGCCCGTAGGTCTTCATTACTTCAAACATCACCGTCAACCCCCTTGAAACACACACAGGCAGGACTGTAAAGAACCTCTAAATGTCTCTATTAATCTCTTTATGCAGAATTAAAAAGAAGCAGGTGTAAACAATATCCCGTTTCTGCTTTTGACGAAACTATCTAGTCCCTGGAATCGAAGGTAAACCCCCTACCTGGTCCTGACATCCAGTTTACACCTGTTGATGATGCAGGAGAGCTCAAAGAGGATGGGGAACCACCCCCGCACCCACACACGGTCCTCTGGTGCTACATTCATGTCATCACTGGTGTAGTCTTTGAAGGCCTGTCACAGAAACAACAGTTCAACAATCAACCACCTCTGCCTCGGGATACGATCAACCCTCCTAGACATGAACTAGCACAAGGCGGGGACTGCTACCGACCTGTGGCCTCTCTGAGACGTATTTGGCGCAGTGTCTGATGAGGCGGATGGCTTCCATGCTCGTGTCTGGAAAGGAGGCATTACAGGCGAACTCCGACAGACACTTAACAGCATCCTGGAAGGAGTCTATGGTGGCCGCAAAGTGCTTTTCGAATACATTCGCTGGAAGGCAGGCAGATGGGAGAGGAAGGTGGAATGAGGGAGGGTGGGTGGAGATAAAGAGAGAAAAAAGTTCAAGATGAGGTCAAATATCAGCCGAGCACAGGATGAATGAAGGTCAAGCAGTCTTATATTATTGTGCCTGAACTGAGGTGGAATAGAGATAATAACAAACTATATTTAAGATTGAATACAAACATACTGAGTCTCTCAGAGAAATAATATAAAAGTCTCCTATCCAGATTAAAAACCCACTCAGACAAATAAACTATACGGTTGTGCTTCTTTGATGTCTGTGCGTCACACTTACTGACGATATGACCCGTGGTCTGAAAGGCCAGTTCGACAATGCTCTCGTCCTGGTCGGACGCAGCCAGGTGGAAAACAGAGAAAATGTTCTTCCAGCCTGAGCGGATGTTGGCGGCCTGGGAATTAACCATCTGGGCGATACAGCGCACCACCATGTCTCTGATGGTGGGAGACCTGAACAGGAGGTGGGAGACAAGTGGAGGAGGAAGCAGAAGGAAGTTTTTAAAGATGATTTTGGATTTAGAAATGTTATTGAATCTCTTCATTGAGGCCAATAAGCTCTTGATCATATCACCAAACACTTTTTTTAAAGCACAATCATGAGTCCAGCAGTGGCTTTTTACAACAAAAGTTGCCACACTGAAGAGCATCCTTAATTGCCCCGAGTTATGAATGATAGAAAAGGCTGCCTCCACTTAGCAGTGAACACACTCACACACACCAACGCAGAGCAGGGCAGCATGAGAGAGTCTAATGGACACACTGTGCTGCAGGGTTTCCATGGCTGCCTGCCATCTACTCTCTGCTGAAGCTCTCAGCCCCGCTCAATCTGTGGGTGGATTTATACTTACACCGCTACTCCTCTTTCGCATCAATGAAAAGGGTGTTGCTGTAAAACAGCTTGCCGGTCGACGTGCCGCACACATGCGATTACAATATTTACATGAATGATGCTCATGTATAACTGATAGCTCCTCAAGATGGGGTTCGACCCAAACAAGGGAAGGAAAGGAGATCGCTGGAAGGGTGATGCAAACAGACTGAAGTGGGTCAGTCCAAATGTTCCTACTCACTCGCTGTAGGGAGAAAGACAGAGGCAGGGGGAGATGGGGGAAAGTAAAATAGAAAGAATAACAGAGGAGGAAGGGAGCTGCTCCAAAGGTTGGGAGGACGAGGTGAGTGTGACTGGGGGGGATCTGATTCTGTTTTTCTGCAGCCATGTGAGAGACAGCCCAGAAATAGTGACCACTCACAGCCACAGTGCAGACCTTGTGTTTGCACCTCCCAGCTCTACAAGGGAGAAGCGACATGACATATGTTTACCTGTTCTTCTTCATGATGTGCTCAAACGGCCTCAGAAAGTCCTTCTGGAATCTGAAGTTGGCCAGCTCCCCCTTCTCCAGGAATTTCATCGAGAGTTGCCTGAGAGAGTCGACGGCGAAAATCGCCACATCTTCGTTGGAGTTACAGCCAACCTGCAAAGGGGGGACAGACGTCTCAGTGACATCACACACGCAGCTCTCAAAGGACAATCTGTTCCTTCAGTAAGTCGGGAAACTGAAAAAGCAGTTTTCTAGGCCCACCGGAGAAACAGTTCATCCTCCAGCGAAAATAAATATTCCTTTTAGTCCAAAATGATAAATGACCACTTCGATAATTTGTTTTCACACACATCAAACCCCGTTTGCAGCTACTCAGCGAGAAAAGAGCCTCAGTGAGAGAGGCATGCTTGAACATACCAGAGAGATTTACTGGCAACAATTTGTGTTTATCAGTGACTGAAAAAATACTGCAGAGGAGAAGGTAAGAGAGGAAGAAAACGGTCATTCGATCCCTTCCAAATCTCTTTTTAATACCGCTGCTTTATGACCTTTTAATTTCGTATTCCTTGTTTTATTAAATATTAATGTTTCATGGTCGTCACGCTGAAAAACGATCCTCACCCACCTTGTTGAAGTGGTCTCCAATCACCTCCCAGATCCTGGACCACTGCAGCCGGATGCGGCCCATGTTGTAGTAAGAGATCTCCACTATTTTTTGCAAGCTGAACATACGTGGGTGCGTTGGCGAGGCCAGCTCATCCATGGACACGGCACACAGCCAGCGCACAAAATCAACTATGAAATGAATAAAACATGTTGGCAATGAGCAAAGAAAAGATGCTCTGTACGGGCAGAGTGACCCATAACAGTTAAAAATAGCCAGAATGAATCGGAGCGATAAGAATAACAGAGTATATAACAGGACTCACCTATTGCGTTACCGTCCAGTCTGGTAGAACCTGTGAATATCCTAAAGCAGACACGACATCACGATTATTATTTAGGAGACATATTTTATTGGCAACATTTCAGACAACATAGATCTGCACTTCAGGCAAAAACAGACATAAATGAGGGAATGTGAATCTGTTTGACGCGAGAGGACATCAGATCAAAACACACCACACCAGATTCCACCCTCCCCTAATCCCTTCCTGTTCCTACACAACCGGTCGAGTCAGATGGCCACCCACCCTGAGTGTGGTTGTACTCAAGGTTTCCTCATTTTTTTTATTCTTGCCACTGTTGCCAAGTGTTTGCTCATGGAGGAATGGTGGGTATAAATCGTCTTTACAACTGTGACTGTCCGCGTGAATCGTTGTCTCTATGTGTCAGCCTTGTTATGCGCTAGCGACCAGTCCAGGGTGTTCCCTGTCTCTCTCGCCCAATGTCACCTGGTATTGGCTCCAGCTCCCCTCGACCCTCTCGCATGTGCTCATACATAGATCTGAGTTCAATCATAACATTATAACCTTTTCCCTACAGCTTTCAAAGGGTACATACCTGTCCACAGCCACCACCACACTCTGGGAGCTGGTCTCCCCTATCGACTCCTGGATACTTGCGATCTGTTTTCGGTCCACTGGCCCTCCAACTACACAGCAAAGCACAGACGTTTGAATGGAGAATGGAGCTTAGTTTTGAACAATGTAGGAGATCAGACAAACGGCTGTGATTTGTTATACATTGTGTTTATAAATTGCTGCTGACCTAGACCCAGGTACTCATCGTTGCTCTGCTCCTTGGTACTTGCAATAAATCCCTCTTTTCCCCGTACTGTCCCTGAGATGTACCGTGCCTTCACCCCTGTACCGATTAGCTGAGCCAGCTCCAACTGACTAATGCACTTCATGATCTGAGAGGAGATAAAACAGATGGATTTTAGAGCAAGAAAGATAAAACAGACGGAAATACACTTTTTGCAAACCGAAGCGGAATTGGAAGATTAGGAGACACCTCTAAAAAAGTAATAATTTCCATTTGTGCCTGGCAAGGACTCTTAGCAGGTCTGAAAAACACACATCCCATTGAAAACGGCAGCCCATTGTGGCTCAAGGCTCAAAGAACAAAATGGGAGAATTAAGGACATTTGCAGAAGGATATGAACGAGGTGTATTAAGAAGAAAGAGTGTTTTATGAGGAAATACAGAGAGTGGAAAGCAGGGCAAACCTCATGCCAGGAGTTGCCCAGGTAGTTGCCGTCCGTGTGGGCCACAGTGATGAGCGTCTTAATGGTATCAATATTCTTCTGCTTCATTTCTGCGATGCCGGAGCTCGCTGTCAACAGGGTGAACCTGGCCAGGGCTTGTACGTATGCATCCCTCTCCAGCTGTTACATAAAAATACCAGGCGGTTGTTAAAAATACTCAAAGATGAAGAGACAACATTCCAAATCAGACTGCAATACCTGTATGGAGAAGATACACGCTATTCTGATTGCGCAACGGATCCCTTCCAGACACAGTGAGGCCACATCAGTGTCGTCACAGTCCTGAAGACCGACGCTGAAAGCAGCCAAGAAGGGTGTCCACGCCAGCTGAGGGAAGGAGAAGGAAGAGCTTTCCAATCTGGGTGTGCAAGTGTAAACATGTGCAGCAGTGCGTGTTTTATGTCTGCTGGTTTTACCTTGAACATGGGCCTGACGTGCTCTAGATGTGTGGCGCTGGTAAAGGGAGCCTGCACGTGGCTGACGGCCTCCATCAGAGCTTTGGCTGTCTTTGCCATCTGCTCCATCTCGACATTGTACAGCAGACGTCTCTGCTTCTCACTGGCCACACCTGAGCAAGAGTCACAGTCTTTTACAGCAAGTAAACAAACTCAGGACTTCATCTAACCAGCTGTAGAGCGTCAAACTGAGGCTCGATAAGCCTCTGCTTGAAATGGGAAGAAATTAAATATTACTCATCCATCTCAGGATAGCTATCTAGCACTGACATTGTATTACTAATCAGCACTAAAATCTAATCAGGACTCTAATAAGAGACTCACTCTGCTTGCTGGATTTCATGGTGAGCTCTTTTGTCTCCTTCATTGCAATCTTTTTCCCCGCGATCTCATCGTAGATGGCTGATAGATATTCCTCAGGTAGGTCTTTGCTGTCGTTGATGCCGCGGTTCATCTTGATGTATTGCTCTTTTGACATTTTGTTCTTCACCTTTGCAGAAAACAACAAGGATTCATGTTAAAAGCTGCTTATGGTGCTCTGATATCTAACAGTACGGTGCCACACTGAGGACTCACCTGAGGACTGTGAAGATCCGTTGTCAACATAATGATTGAGTAGGCGAGGACGTAGGCGGTGTCAGCACTGGCAAAGAGGGTTTGCCTTGAAAATACATATTAAAAGGGAAGGAGATGATATAATTAGATTGTATATACAATGCATATAAAACCAAATTAATGTATTTCTTTAGTCAAGATCTCCCTGCCAGAGATCTTTGCTCACCCTTGATTGCATTCTAGATATCTTGCTGCAAACTTCTCCATGAGCCTGTCGATCTTCTGGGCCTCACCAGGCAGCCGGAAACCCTCCAGAAACATTCTTAGTGCAGAAACAAAGTCCTTCCCCTGGAAGTCCATTTGATCCACGTAGGCGTACATCACCTCTTTATTGAAACGGTCATTGTCCCCGAGAAACTCTCCCACTTGAGTCTGAGGGAGCAAAAAAGACAGGTCACTATAATCTTGTGTGTCGTTTCTATCTTGTTAATGGTGTCAAAGATGAAGGACTATTTACAGGAATAACTACAGCGACAACAAAATACAGGAACTTTTGTTTGTAAGGGCAAATCATCACAGAAACTCAAGGAACAGCAAGAGACTCGAGTGTTTATGACCGAATTATGAAGCACTTGTGTGACCCCAGCAGAGGCTAATTTGCAACAAGGTCTGCTTCCTCCTTTCTACCAGCCCTCGCCTAAATCCAGTCGGTAGGAATGCATCTGACACTGACAATCTCTTGTTGCGTGCTGAAAGGGAAACTCCAGACGATGCAGGAAATCATATGTAGAAACAACAAGTGTAATCAGTCGGCTTGTCGCTCTCTTTAGAAAAACTATAAACCTTTTCATGAAATAAAATAACACTTGTCATGAAGGACAGCAGAGAGGGAAAACATTGTAGAATAATTACACATTCGTCCGCTCGCCGTTTCACCACTTACTCCTTTTAAATTTGAAGCTAATAAGAACCTCTTTTCGAACAACAGGATCATCACATCAGTGGCGATTAGATAAATACATGTTACTCTTTCACAGTTATCGGCCCGCGCCGCTGTGGTGCTGCTGCATCTGAGGGCGTCTTTTTCTCTAACCAGATGTTATGAATGTGATTACCGCTGTGCACAGACACCCCCGAGGCTGTGCAATCAAGGCAGAGTGCACTCCTCATTAGAGTGAACATTTACACTGCTTAGAGGACTCTGGGATGGAGTGGATGAGTGGCTGTTTAATGCTGGTGGACAGGCGGGAGATTACTGGGTGCCTTCTGTGTGGTTGGGTTAAATCATACAGAAGAAGAGGGCAGAGTCGGACGAGGTATCTGTTTTTACTTTGCTGCTAATGTGTCTTCTGTATTCTCTTCTTCTTCTCCATATAAACCATTAAGATGTCTCTGAGAAAAACCCATAATAAGTGTGAGTTGAAGGAGCCTGACTGCTATTCATTAGCTGAGAAACTAAAAAGGAGGACTTCTTACAGAATCAAGCCTCTCTTCTTGGTGCAAGAACTGAGCTAGGTCCTCCGGGGTTGTACCCAGCATGCCTTGCTCTTGAAGGTACTGGATTCCTTTCTTTGGTTTCTTGTTGAATCTGTGTAGATTTGAGAGAAACACAGTATAATGCATCCGATGCAGAATTACAGTAGGAAAATAATAACATGAACATTCCAAGCGTGTGCAGCAGGACATACAGGTCAATCCCCTGCTCGATGATCTCCTTTTGCTGCTTGAGGACCTCAAACTGCTCTGGGTTGTCAGTGCCGGACATCTGAGTGCTATAGCTGCCGATGCCAGACGAGGCTGTGGAGTCCAGGGAGTTAATGCTGCCGTAGCGGTTTATGGTCTCCGGGGCTCTGGTCTCTGTGCTCTCCTGCTCAGATGGTTTTTCTTGGCCTGAGGAGAAAAAGCACAAGATAAGATCATAGAGGGAGGATGATGGGCGAGTGTGAATAAATCAAGGATTTCCATTGTTACTGTAAGCAGCACACCCCTGACACCATCACAAAAGGGAGGAGTGTTTAATTTAAACTCTGTTTTTCTGGCAGAAACTCAGCCTCGGGGCTTAAAACATTAAAGCCAGTACTGCAGGAGAGCCACTTCAGTAATTGAAACTGCAGCAGCAACGAGAACAAAAAGGCCCTGAGGGCTTTTTAATGACGGTTGTTGGCAAAGAGGATATGCACACTAGTGTTGTTGCACATGATCACAGCCTAACAAACAGTGCACTTATTCACACAGAGCAGGTGCAAGGCCGGGCAGGTGGAGGGGATATCATAAGAGGTGCTTTATCCAAAAAGCTCCAGGCAGTAAAAGGGGAAGCTGCAGAACTTTGAGGCCAAAAAGATGTAAGCCTGTAGAGACGTGCTCGGGTCAGTGCTGCAACTGCAAACCTGCATTACAGGTAGGCATCAGATTACTTTGAAACATTTAGGAGCGTCACAGTAACGTGACCCGGTTGTTTTTCTTTCCGTTCTTAAAATTACAGAGAAGAAGACGGTGGAATAGAGGAGGAGGAAGGGGAAAACGAGTTTCATAATGTTGATAATACACAAATACTCATTAGGTTAAGTAAATCCAACATGACTTAGGTTACAATCTCTGGGGGTCAGTGGGTAAATGGACACCTGATAAACACCACACAGGTTATTCAATGCAAGACTAGTGCACATTCAACTAAAACTAAAAACATCCACGATGAAAACGAGTGTTTTCAAATAAACAAACCCCATCACAGCAACAGTCTAGCAACCTACTATTACCTGCTCTGGCTTTGAAGTCATCCAAAAAAGGTGGAGAAAATGACACAACAAATGACAGTTACAATGTGGAGGTGATATGTTGTAAGACACAATACTAAGTCAGTGTTTTTAAAATCCCTCATTGTACGGGAAACAAAACCCCCCCACATAAATTACAGTAGGAATACTAGCCTACGAGCTCCTGCTGGATTATTAATGTGTTGGCAACATTATGTTGCTTGAGTGAATACAACTGCCTCAACTGGTTAGCCTTGACAGGTTAGGATAAACTGTAGCTCAGTCACAAGACATGTTGGATATCTTTCCAGTCCTTTGGCAAACAACAGGAATCATCTGACCCAGGGGCCAATCTCCCACACAGGAGATGCTCTGCGTGTCGTAGACAGGTGCTTCAGCACTCAGTCTGAAGCCTGGTGCACACACGTCGATAATCGTGCCTGAAATCTACGATATCCCTCTCGTGTGCGTCAGGCTTAAGGTGTCGCTCTCTTTCAGAGGAAACCACCTGAATTAGTCTGTCTGCTCTCTGAGCGTTATTCCGCCGCCTCCTCTGACTGGCACTGAGCTAATGAACGCTCGCACTCCGTCTCTGAGCCGTGGCTTCCCCGATGAAAACAAACTGTCAATCCTACGAGCCATGCAAACGGCTGAGAGCTTCATCTGTAACCTCAGGTAACCTGAAAGGTGATCTGCTTCTCGTGATGATCAGTGGAAAGACTGGTTGTACCTCTATCAGTCTCATCAATGACACACTCGTTCCACAACATAATTAAATTCTCCACACACTGACACAAACCTATTTAAACCAGTTCAAATAAAAACAATTACACAGTAAAACATATTGATGTTGCTATGGATTACAGTTACATGCATCACTGTCTTAAACCTTCTTCAAACCCTCTGCAAGAATAACTTGTTCAAAAGGAACATTGGACAGAATTATATCAAACTTCTCTATTCAATAGAGGTGTGACAGCTGCCTCATCAATAATCGTGATGAATGACATTTAATCTTACCGAGGCTGGTCTGGGAGTTGGGGTTGACATATTGGTCCTTACTCCACTCTACCATACATTTCAGAATGGACACTAGACATTCAAGGCCTTTCTTTCGCAGGGTCAGCTCCTAGGAAGGGTTAGACGAATGTTATCCCAGACGTCAAATGATTTCATCAGGAATCAGTGTACATAATGATATCATATGTATTATGTATTAACAGCGGTACAGAGGTCGAGGACAAATAATCACCTGCAGTGGGGTTGTACCCAGCTCATGGCCCCCCCGACCCTGCGCAATTTTCGAGAGGTCGTTGACCAATCGCTCAAATATGTTAGCAGCATTCAAATCACAATCATAGTTCACATAGATGTCCACCACACTCTGGGCATCTGGGGGAGAAACATGGGACAAAAGCAAAGAGTTAATACGTTAACTGGTAATAAAAAGGTAGCTAATTGTTATTGACAGCGTTAATATTTGCAGTCATTCTGGTAATACGCTGCCCCATACTGGTTTGGCGTGTGGAGGATGAAGCGCTAGCGGGATATTACATTAGTAATAAAGAATCAATGCGAAAGGGCCACAAAAAAACAAAGATACAGACCTGCACATATTCTAGTGAGGGTTTGTATGACCATCCACTTGTGGTCATAGGAGCTTGTGGATGTTTCAAGAATATACAGGAAAATCTCCTTGAAGAAAACCTGCGGATAGAATCAATGAGACATCAGCCATAGAAACATCACAGCACACAATACTCAACTAGCCGAGGGTGACTTTCCTTCAACAGACACAGCGAATAAAGAAGGTGAAGGTAACACGTGAGCTTCAGCCAGCGCAGACAGAACAATAATTTAGAGGCAATATTGTGACTCAGCAGCACCAAAGGGGAAAGAATTTTACTTCTCTATCTCGCACACATCTCTGTGCCAGCTGTCTGCTGCAATGAGAAATGGTGCTACACTGTCGATACAGAATATATCATGTGATGTTCTTCAACAGGGAAAGACTGTTGTTAACAGTAGAGAGGGTTTTGAAAGACCAGGAATGGCTGAGACCAGGCTTAAGTATGGTTCGTGCAACCGATGTGAAGTACGTCTTAAAAACTGTTCTTAAAATAAACCGCCTTAGAAGTTAGGACGAGGCTTAGTAAATATTAGTCTTAGCAAATATCTCACCTCAATTTGCATCTTGAGGTGCGTCTTGAAGTGGGAGAGCAGCGTAAGGAAAATGGAGAGTGAGAGTTCAAAGACCTCAGGCACAGAAGAGACGCCATTCTTAGAGAGGGCCACACATAGGTACTGTTTGATTGCATTGATGAACATCTCGTTGGTCTTGAAGATGGGCCCGGCGTTCTGGAGGATGGACAGCAGCAGCTGGAGGGACAAGACCTTCGATCGCAGCTCATGGGACCTGTGGAAGGAAGACAAGCAAGGTCAGGCAGTGTTTGTTCCCTGGATGATGGTATATTGATGAAATAAAAACACAGAAACAGAGAAAAGAGTGAGAATGTGTATTTGTGTATAGCCAGTTTCACATCATACCACTCTGAATGTTAAAATCCCTTTGACGACGGAAGACTATTTTGTACAACTTTCATGTCCTAATATGGGCATATATTAAACCCCGTAGCGACTGAATGTGTACTGTGATTTTCCATGACGGGATAAAGTAGTCGCTGATAGCTAATGTAATCAGAATGCATCACTTCCTCTTATATACCGTATTTATGTGAGTGACTGAGAGACACCAAGCTGTGCAGCTATATTAAAAGCCTAAATGGTTTCTGACATGGCACATCAGCGTTACGATAATTGGCGTGACCCTTATTTAAACAACATTCATTTTTGAAAGCTATTAAACAGAGCTTAACTTCTGCTAATTATAAACGCTGTCAAGATGCTAAAATACACAACAGAATATTAAAGTACTCCAGAAAACACTGTGATTTGAGATGCACACAGAAACAGATGCAGGAAAACCTGCTTCACAAACGCTATCAGGACACGCGGATCAGACGCTTCTGTTTTAGCAAACCAGAACATGATTAAATGTAATACGAATAAAGGCAAATCAGATTTTCCTCCCCCCTCGCCGGTGCCATGAAAATAGGAAGCACATAAAAGACTCTGTGGTTTAAGAAACAAGGAAGTGATTCAGAAAATGCTGAGCAATGCCTCATTGTCTCCTTCAAAAGCGTTTATCAAAACACGGCTCTTATCAGTGGAGCGATCTTCGTTTTAAACCCGTATCTATTCTTACACCCAAACACACGCACAAAGACTTTTTCACGGTGGTTTGACCGACTGTGGGGAACATTACTCATCTCAAAATCATCAGCCATTTATAGAGCAACTAGATTTTCTGGGTTGGAGGGCATCCGAACAAAGGTTGCCTACAGGTCTTAGAGACAAGTGCACATCATAAAATAACAAACGACTTTGGTACAGTAATCTAAAAATAAGCATGTTTATGTACATTAAATTATCTCCATCTCCTCCACTATTAAGCTACCTACATTGGAATATCCGTCATCCCAACCAAACGCAGGTTCTTCCTCCTGTGCCAGGTCTTACTAGCAGAAAAAATGTGTACAAGTAAATCTCTGAGTTTCATGCACATTATACAAATTTTTTTTCTATATAAATATATTAAAAAAGACATTTTAAAAACTTTCATTAGGCTGAAAAATATAACAAAGAAACTAATAATCACAGCCTTGAACTGTTTGTGGAATGGCGTCTTACTTGGGGTCAGGTGGTCCGTCCGACAGCGGTTTCATTGACAGCTTGCAGAGAGAGCGAAAGACGAGGAAGGCGTCTTTCTGGAGGATGTGGGAGAATTTAGCACCAGGTGGCTGGCCCGGTGCTGCTCCTGATTCCTGCAGTCAAATGAAAACAATTAATTAGGAAAAACAGTTAAATCAGTGTGCATCAACTAATCTCATGTCCTCCAGCCAACTCTGACACAAACAGGAAATGGATGTTTGTTCAATTTGCTTGTATTTATTCAGCAGGTTAAAGGTTTAAAAAGATGTTATTTGTGTGAAAATTCTCTTTCAGCGGATCTTTCTTTGTCTCAATGTTCGCCTGCTCTCTCAGTACTTCACCTGAGTGTCATTGGATGAGACAGACAGTCGGTCATCAGGCAGCGAGGGGGTGAAGCTGGCTGAAATCGGCGTGCCAGGAATACCGTTGGCATGGACGTGCTCACTGTCGCTACCCAGGGTGCTCTCGTCCTCCAGGCAGCTCTGGGTGCCCTCTGTCACCGCTTCTGCTGGCTCCGACTCTGCTGGCTCGCCCTCCCCACCAGACTCCTTAGTGTCAGAGCAGAGGTTTGCAGGGTCCAGGCAGTTGCCTGTGATGGGGCAGGGATGGAATGGATTGACAAGGGTCAGACTTATCTCCAGAGTCAATATTCGGATACTTAAACTGGATCAGGCCAGGACTGCATGTTCTATGACAGCCAAGGCAACATTTAACTATCAGATCTTAATCTAGATGTTCTGGTCAAAAACAAAGAAATAAGATGGAAAGCAGTCCGAAGGAAGAATGTTCAAAAGCATCTTGGGAAATATGAGAGTGCATTTCTGGCCGATGTTCCTCCTGAACATTAAAAGCTTGTTTGTCACATCGCTGTTCAAGCGTGAAACTGGAGCGAAGCCACAGCACTATTCTTTTGTTTGCACAAGTTAATAAAGCTGCAGCCGTAGAAAGATGGGGGCTTTTTAAAATTCTGAACACAAAGAGAGCTTTTGCATTATTTTTTGACAGCATGACCTGACCTTAAAGTTTTGGTGCAGCTTCCTGGAAACAAACACAGGCTGTTGTTTATTTACTACAGGCTGGCTTTCGTAGACATCGTGCCTCCTTTCAGATAATGTCATACCACCATTGGTCCAACTTATTGATCAAGGATAGATTAAAAGAATTTATATAGCTATGAACGTTATTTTTTATTCACCTCCTGCAACAGTGTTGACCACCTCCTGTAGAATACTCTGGACAATTTCTTGAGCTTTTTCCTCGTAGTTTGGGAGCACTTCTTCCTCCTCCTCTTCACCTGCCTCCGGATGCTGCTGGACAGCTGCATCTGAGCAACAGACACAACTTGAGGATTTACACAAGTATTTTATCCAATGCTGCTGAATACTGTGTATCTATATATACAATACAAGTGTAGTGAGTGTCCAATGAATCTTAAGTCAAAGCCGACAACACAGGGAGATATGATGTAAAATCCTGTGAGGGGTCTTACTCTGTGCCGCTGCTGTGGCTTGGTCTGCCTCAGTCTGTTCATTCTCAGGTACACAGAAGTCAGAACCATTTTCTGGATCTTGGCTCTCGAAGTCGGGCCTCTGCTCTCCCTGCTCCTCCAACTCCCCAGACAGAGACCTGCCCTCTGGGGCTGGTGTCGAGGGTGTTGATGGGGTCGATGGGACGGTGATGCTCGGAGTTGGATGGGTGACAGGCCCGTTGGCCTCCTGGGTCAGACCCTTGGCAGGCGGGTGGATGTGAGTCTGGAGCTGCGGGGAGTCTGGCTCGGTGTGCTGGGTGACCGGGGAGTGCTGCCGGTGCCGCTCTCTCTCCAGCTGCTTTGCTTCCTGCAACTGAATGCCGGGTGGGAAACACACACATGCAGAACAACAAAATAAAACATACGCAGACGGTACACACAAAGAACAGCAAAGCATTCATGGGCACGCACACACACGCACACACACATGCAAACAGACAAAGGTTGGTTAAAATTATGTACAACAAACATCAATTACAAATTTGTTCATTCCCTGAAGGCTCACTGAGCCCAGAGCAGAGCCGCAGCGCTTCTGGATGTCTTTAGATTAAGTCAGCACATAATAGATGTGTGTTCTCATGGAAATTTTCATGATTACGCACTCACTGAGATGTAGGACATGCCACTAAAACAGCAATGAGACAAACTAAGTGGAATCGATTCGTGCTGGAGTGGTACCGCTGATTGCTGATAGAGCAGTGTCCTGGGTGATGTCACGGCCGACGCGCGTTACAACTGCTCCTGATACGGAGCTCTGAAAAGTTTTGTGGTGCTTTAACTTTGTAGGTCATGAGCCACAAATGGGTCACAAGACACATGCACATGGTTGTGGCCTACAGGAAGAAAAACTTAATTCACTTCAACACCACTGTATCACCCTGCACATACGTCCAACAATAACACGAACTGTACCTTTAGACAGAAAGTTTGGCAGCAGTAAATAAATTTGATCAGGAGTTGTATCCTATATAAAATCACTACAGAGGCACCAGAGCTAGCAAAGAATTACCTAGCTGAAATAAAGCTGTTCTCCTTGGGGAGGCGAGATGCACAGACCAGGCAACTGGACAGTCTCAGTTAGCTGGCCAGGGGAACACAACTTACCACATACTTGACATCTAAATGATATAACTATGGAAAGTGGCAGTCATAGGACGGAAATTGTAGTCACTTTAAGCTGGTGCAAAACCAGCACATTGCATCATGGGACACAATAGCGATCGCATGCATCCTGTCCATCAGTGCAAAATCCGGGTACTTTTGCACCGCTGCAGATTTTGCTTTCGTATGTGATCTGCATACTTCATATGACACTTGGACCAAATCAGTACGTACTGCTAGCATAGCGGACGGTTTCGAAGCAGCGAATGTCTTCGCTGAATCTCTGATAATCAAAGAAGGACAAATTATATACAGAACCACATACACGTTACTATTTCATAGCAAACACCAACACAAGCTCTGAAGAAGAGAGCAAACAATTACAAGCAGTGGAAATAGTTTCAGCCAACAGCCCATGGTGCATTTCAATCCAAGTGCATTTGTAGATTTATTTGAAGAAAGAAAAAAAAAAAACTATGAACAAATCTGAGGGTGTCTCAAGGAGAAAAGAGGAACTGAAGAGGAACATGAGTTACAGATGAAACTATAAACAGTGTGACATGTTTACAAAACAATGGTGACAGATGGCGATCCTTTTCTCTGCAGCAGACTGGGTTTTTAATTAATAACTGTAATTAACAGCAGAAATTGGACAAGTTCAGAGGCTGATGAACTAGTCTGTCTAATTTCCCTTTCTAGCATCCAGCTGAAATTACACAAACTGTTTTAATACATTTCTCATAGATTTGTTTTTTCACGTCTTATTTTTAAAGCCGTCAAAAATAATTAGAGGAGCCACCTCTTGCTGCTGCATTTAAATGTAAGTTCAATAGATAAAACAATTAACATTGAATAAGAGCAACGGTAACAAGGCCAGACAAACGCACCTTAACTGGAGGGGACAGCCAAGGCAGCGCAAACAAACTAAGCTCATTATCTAAATGCCACCTCAGTCGGATAGTGTAGGCTGAATGTGTGCGAGTGAGCACAACAAGCGCTGTGCGTGTGCATGATCATACCACACTGAGCTGCAGTCAGGAGGATACATCCACACACAAACACAGAGAGTGGACCCCTCTGTGCAGCAGTGTAACACTACACAGGCAGTGACGACACAACAATAGGCCTCAGAGTTTGCCTTGTCCGTCTGTCAACCCCTGACTGCTTCTTTATATTCCTGCGTCTATCTGACTCATTACTAGTCTGCGATTGTTCTAAAAGAAGTCCACCAGGCCGTCAGGAGTGAGATAGGCGTAACTGACCTTTGATGGTTTCCACATTTTCCACGACCGGGAGTGAATGTGAACTAAAATGTAAATTGATACGGGAAAAGCAAGATGATTTGTATGGTAAGTCAACAAAAGCCACGGCAAGCATATGGTGGAAGAAGTACACAGCATACCTGCTCCTGTGCAGTGTAGGAGCAAAGGAAGGAAACTGAGGAGTGCATGAATGAATGAGGGAAAGCTCAATGCGCAAACACAGATGCACAGAGAAAAGTTTAAGAGTTCTGATCAGGCAAGTCACGGCTGTCCTGCACGCTTTACCTGGCGATCGCGCTTTCTGGAGGCCAGAGACCAAGATAGCTTGTGATTTGTAAGCTATGTGTCCGAAAGAAAGGGAGGGAGGCAGGTGAGGAGGGGGAAAAGTGTCATTCAAAAAGAAAAAGATGACATTTTAGCAAGCTTTTGTTTTGAAGGCAACACCTAAAATGTCCTTCTGGACGCAAAGCAAACAGTAAGTTAATTAAATCAGAATTGAGGTCTCAGCTATTTAACAGAATATAATAATGTTCATTAAATTACAATCCAATCAGACTCCATGCCAAAACAGTTTTATATATTACTGATTTCTTGAAGCATCTTGCACCTCAGATTATTTCTGCCAAAAGTTTCTTTGATCCTTGAAACAGCTCGTCTGGTTTTATCCAGCTTTAGTCAGTTTCAAATGTATTAGCTCAACAGAGGAGTTGCTCTTTCCCTCACAATTGACTTGGCGTGTTTCTTGTGTTAACGGCAAGAGAGTTGAACATACTGCTTGATTCTCCATGCGAGCGAAGATGACGTTGAGCATCTGAGTGAGCGTGGCCTTGGCCGTGGTTTGGTTGATGAGGTTCTTGCTGGCCAGGTAGATGTTGTAACACGTGCGGACGGCCTGCAGGACAGTGCCCTCGTGGATTTCTATGTGCTGGGAGGTCACTGCTGTCAACAGAGCCTGGAAGAGTTAGAGGAGAGGAGTCAGATGGGGCAAAGCAGGATTTGTCAATAAATGCAGAGGGCAAGGTTTGCACAGAGTCCTCTGGTCCAAACATGGTTTTATAGACTTCCGTTTTTTCTTACTTCGTTGGGAAGCCATCAAAATGGCATTGTGATATTGCAAAGGAGAAGGTATTTTATAATCAGCACACCTTAATAATCTGTAGCTGTACGCCCTCATCAGTCTGTGGCCCCTGGAAACATGCACAGATGGTCTCGATGATTCTGTCGATGAGTTTCTTGCCCGGGGCCGTGTTGTCCGGGGCGCTGCCTGTCAGGTGGCCGTACGCTATCAGCTTCTACAAGTCAAACAGCACAGACACACACACACACAACTTGTAAAAAGAATTCAGCCTGAATACTTTCCCATGTCTTTAAGAACACAGCTTAGTAAGCGCTGACATAAGATATTCAGATATAATGAAAACACACATTGTAAATTGGACTGCCAGGTAGAAACACTCATGGAAACATTTGGGGGTCTGATTTGTCCCCTCACTGACCTGTAAACAGTCGAGCGATGTGATGACGATGCGGGGACATTTGGACTGACATGCCAGCTCAAACGGCAAGAAGTACTTGTCGGCTTCAATAAAGTTGGTCTTGGATTTGATTGGCGGTAAAGTGCTGGAACCCGATTTTACATCTCCACTGGGCGGACTAGAGTAGGAAGAACACAGAAAAGAGAGAGAGAGAGACTTTGAGGTAAACACAGTGATCAGACGGTGCAGTCCGTCAACTTGAGTCACCAGGAAAGGAGCGGGGGTTCAAAAAAACCCATCCTGACACACTCCCTTGACATCCAGGCGTGAGCAGCAGTGCATGACAAAGTGTGCTGCAGGAATGGCATGTTTCTCTGTGCAGAACAAGCTCCACTCATCCACAGTTTGAACAGGATTAAACCTGCTAAACCTGAAGATGTCTTGAAGAGGAAATGCAGAGAAGCAACATCTTTATTGCACTGAATTTAGTATAGTGCCTCAGTGCTTAACAGTTTTCACTTAATCTGTCTAAGGAGGGGTTGTAATCCCAGAATGACTCAAGCTCTGACTTTACCATGTGTCCATGCTTACAAAGACTCTCCAGGCCTCAGATTAGTTACTAAACCCTAAATCAAGTGACACAGCTATTTTCTATGAATATTTTAGGACCAGAGACACAAACATAAAGCAGGGACCGATGCTTCTTGCCATCAAGTGTCTAAAGCATCCCATTGCACCACCACCACACCCACACTGCACTGGGTGGAAGGAGAATAACAGACACTAAGGGAAGGAGAGAGATAAGGAGGGAGGGAGGGAGTGATAGAGGGGAAGGGCTTGCATTGTTTATGTCCTGGCAATGAAAAGGAATGAGTTCAGCTCTTTCAGAGGGACGACCTCACAGAGTATAGAGGCCACAATGGTTGCGAGAAACAAAAGATGAGGGGTAGGATTTCAGAGCCTTGTAAAGAGAAGAGAGAGAGAGAGGAAAACATGAAAGAGCTATCTGAAAGGGGGGAAAAGCACTGGCTAACATGAATTGAAGATGATTAGAGAGGAGACAAGAGGACACAGAAAGAAATGGAAGAAGTGCGGAAGGATGGATGGCCTAGAGAGGAGAAAAGAGATCTTAAAACAAAAGAGGAATCAAGCTTTGAGTAATATGAATTGAAGAGGAACTGGAGGGGGAGGACGAGATCTGTTACAAATATAGAAAAATATCATCTTTGTCTGACAGCCTTCTTCATTTTCAAAACGTTTCTGTGCAACAAAGTGAAGGTGTGACTCAGCAAAGCGCTAACACTCATTTGGCTGATCTGTCTGGTCTGACCCAGACTCCGTCTCTATCAGCTAATGTGTTCTGTGTCTGCAGGGAGCTCTTCTCCTTCGGCTTATTCCAGGACTCTGCTTAATGCCAGTTGGAGTGCTCCCTCCCTTGTGATCAGAATCACCTCCTGAGACTTAGTCCGTCATAAAGAGAACATGCACGTTAACGGACGATTAGTCAGCAAAGCCACGTTTATGCCTACAATTAAAGACTGCTGTCGTGGGGTGAGAGCAGTACGGCTCGACTCATATGGCACTTTTCGATTCTTAAACGACCAATGTTCTGCAAAACAACATTTTCATATTGGCGCATATCGGAAAATATGTATGCTGTGGAGTTAGTTAATCAATATAATAAGTAGAAGAGCACTTGGAAGACAGCCAAGGCCAACAGCCCAATCTTACCGCGATTGGCAATAAATTCTACACATTAAAAAATATTATCACCGTAAATATTCCTGTATTTTATACATAAAACTCCATGTAATACTTCATGTAAAAAGTAATGAAAATGTCAAAATGTGGCCTCTCTCGCAAAAAGAAAGGGGAGAAAAATTCCTGGATCTTCCCCAAACTTTAATGGGTTCAGCCTTGGTTTATGCTACAACCATTCATCAAGGTGTTCACGTAATCCCAGGGACATCAAAGAGACAGGTCATGGTGATATTGACATGTGCTCATACTTGATAGGATCCACCTTGTCACTTAATCTGGAGCTTTCAATCATCATCACACATTAAATGTTTTTCTCTAGCTCAATAAAATGGACAGCGTATAACTCTGCTTAGTCATAAGTATAATATTCACTTTGATATTCTTGCATTAAAATGACCGTTTTTAAAGATGCTCTTGTTTAGTCTGGGTTTGTATGTCTTAGCTACAGAATAAATTAGGAACGAAAGCAATTTCAAAAAGGGCTGCAGGCCCACAAAAAGTATATTTGTATTCCTGAGTGGATGTGAGGGACTATTACATTGATATAGCATGAAAAATAGCTGAGAGTCACCAAGTACCCGATATGAATCCAAAGCAGCAGTCTGACTGTGTTGGGTGTGTCTGCATTTACATATATATCCATCCATCTTTAATCGTGATAAAAGACAGTTACTGGTCCTGTTTGTGTGGAGTAAATGTGTGAGAGAAGGAAGCAGGAAAAGAAACTTTTAATATACGATGACGGTGAAGGAGATAAAGGGAGAGACTGTGTGAGGAAAACAATGAGTGAGACAACAGGGGGTAGAAAGAATTGGAAGGGGGGAGAGGAAGTACTCGTGCTGCATGTCATTCCATATTCCACGTTACTTGGCAACTTGTGTACACACACACGCATGCACACACGCACGCACACACACACACAAAAGTTCAGCATTAGGCAGGGGTTCGTGAAGAAAGCCATTATAAGGAGCAAAGGGGCTGTTGGTAACGGGCCAGGCAGAGAGGCACAAATTAGGAAACACTAGAGGCTACACACACACACACACACACACAAACACACACACATAGTGTTCTAATCCCCTTCAGTCTTCACACAGGAGAATGCAACAGGGGCTTGCAGTTGAGCCGTGAACGTTGCATTGCCTAAACATGCAGAAACGGAGACAAAGCCCATCATTGTGCTGTGTAGAGGCTTACCTTAATTTTTCTGATTCCTCTTTAATTTCCTCTGAAATAGAAAAAAAAAAGCAAAGAGGTTAAATTAGTTAAATATGAACCTTGGGGAATGCAGTACTTTACTCACTAATGGCACGGTGGGGAGTAGCAGGCTTGGCGGAGGACTCAGAATGGTTTTAGGGAGGAACAACACCCACATTCACAACTTTATTTTAGTGTTTATTAACATCAAATGATCTGATGTGAAGCCTCTTCAACAACAGTGTCGTGTGGGGTTTCCACTTTTCCTCCCAGAGGGTTGAGGCCACTTGAAAAGTGTAGCTGCGTATTTGTTTTGGTCTCTATGTGCAAGCATGTTGATCGAACTTAAAGAAAACATAGTCTTCAGCGAAGGAGTGTTTGCCTGAATGTCTTTGTCTCATCATGATGGCCTTGTTGATGTCCTCCCACTAAGAGGAGAGGAGGCGGTTAATGTATTGCCTCAGCTGCAGCTCAGTCCAAAATATGTGACCATTATTCAATCAGTGCCGAGTCCACGAGCCGGGCCAACATTTGTGTTTACTTCACAGATCTCCAGGCATGAAAGCAGATGTATGAACATGCCGAGCACTGGCACAGAGGAGCACACAATGAGAGAAAGACACGCAGAGGGAGAGATGAGACAAAGAGAGAGAGAGAGAGAGAGAAAGAGAGAGAAAGGGATGCCAATTGGTACAAGACATTAAAGGGAGCCTTCAATGAGGAAGCTTTTTTAAAGCACAGCGGCATTCAGAGCCATCTTCACTAACTTACACAAGCGATGGATGGGGGGAAAATCATGATAATGTAATGACAGCTCAGTTATTTCACTGCTAGAAGGCTTAGACTCCTTTCAAAGAAATTCACTTGGCGAGAATATTTAGCACTCAAAAGTTTTGGTCTCAACCATCGTTTACTGTTTCACCGCCTGGTGTTTCATACACAGTCACAGTTGGTGCTCTGAGCCCCTGTGGATGCAGATCTGACGCCACATCCAACGACATATACCAACATATACTGATTATTTTAGAAGCCGGAGCCTCTAAATATTTGCATTTTTGCTCGCTGAATGTTTTATGGTTCGTGCTGGAGAAATGATTTAAATCTGATGTGCCTTCTTTCCCAGCGGTCGAGCTATAGCCGGTATTCTTAGTTTAGCAATGGCTTTTGAAGCATATGACGGATAAAGCTTAGGAACGCTTGACCTGAGCTGCACTTCAGCTGCCACGGTAGGATGAAAGGGCAGCGTTCAATGTGAAATGATCTGGGACTGATGCAGTCCGAGTGTATGAGGCATCGGATATGATGGAAATAAACAAGGACACAGAAACATACAACTGGGGAGATGCAGGAACAGATATGCTGAGAGATAACAGAATCTGCCTATTAAACAGTAATAAAGACAATTTCTGATATTGGCCTTGACATTCGGATTTTCAGTGGAGGGGCAATTTTGGAAAGCCTCATCATATTGTGTTAGTTTGATGTTGCTTCCCTTTTGGACATACAGCTTATATAAGGGAGGGTGGAAAATATATTCAGATGGATTCAATATGAATCTCCACACATGATCAAGTTTACTCCTGATAGATTTGCAGTAGGAGAGAGAGGAGGACATCTCACTGTGGTGTTTACATCTTATTAGGAAACTCATTGAGAATCTGTAAACAAACTTTAAGTGTTTTTAAACCTTTTGGCAGAGTAAGATGACACTGCTTCACAGGAAGAGTGCTGTGTTTTCATGATAGAATTGGACCGTGCAGAGGAAGTAGGTGCAGAGGAGCATGTTTGACGCTGCCTTTTATCCTTGAGGCTACAGATTTTTTACTCGCTCTCCCAAAGTGGCGTCACTTCAAGGCGTCTTTGGGAGCTTTGTGGCTGTTTTTCTCGGCTGCTGCTTCGAATCAACACTTAGCAGGGACGTCTAAATCTATCTTGTAAACTCCAACCTAATGCACACTTGCTCTTAATGAACGTTTGGTGGTGCAATGGCAATTTCTTCACCGTCTGTCCACATCTTTGAGGAAATGAAGAGCAAAGAGAGGAGAGGGCGGGGAGCACAAATTAATGCACTACACTTATAAAAGTCTGTCTTAAGACATTTTTTAGTTTCTGACTCTGGGAAAGTGGGAAAAGATTTAGGCTATGCTGCGGTATAACTAATAACCAATGTATTATTCTTTCACTCGCTTCCACTGAGCCTCTCTGAAAATGTTTGAAGGCCCGCCTCCCTCTTTGCTGAACAACCAATCAGCTGCGGAGTTTATGTCACCAAAGGGAATAATTAGCACAGTTCCATCTCATTGAAGCTTGAGAGCTGCTGCTAGAATAAAGCCCAGCATCACAGAGCTGGACCAAAAAGAATACCAATGTATTGTTACACTGTAGTGCACACTAAAATATATGATCGAGCCAGACGTCTGTCTCCGTCCTGCTTTGCTTTATGTCTACTGCTCTGTTGTTTGTACTATTAATTTACTGCAAAATCTCCTTTCAAAGATCTGTTGGATAACAAGAATACAATGACCCTAGGCTACACCAGTTTAATATTAGCTGAACATAAAACACATGAATCAGATTCATGCAACTGAACACAGGAGCCGCACAAGACTTCAGGGTGGCACACGAGCAGGTTTGATGAGAGGGATGAAGATTATCAAACTGACTGCGTAAGTAACCGTCAGATAATTAGTTTGATGTGTCAGGGAGGGTTTGATGAGGAATTGCCACCCCAGGATTTGAAGAGTGAAACCATAGCAACGGTGTGTGGTGATAGTGGTGGTGGAAAAAAAAACCTAGATATACAAGCACTGGGTGCGCCGGCGACATGGCGGGCATGTGCGGCAAATTTTAAGCTGTAGAATCACATCTCATCTGCAAGCTACTGGTTTCAAAACAAACACAAAAGCAGCGTCTAAGTGGATTTGTTTATGTATATATGATATGGCTACTTCAGATGCACCCGGCGCCTGTATATGCATGTACAAAATGTTCATGCTGTTCTGTAGTATCAGTGTATACTTGGTTACATATGAGCTTTTCTATTTCGCCTCGACCCGCTACCTCTGTCACTTATTTATCCAACCCCACTCTTCCTCAAACTCAGCCCTGCAGTGCTTATAGTAAATAACAAAGACCTTGAAGACACTCTGTTCTGCGCCCTGGTTGGGCCCTGGTATAACAAAACAAATACCCAGAGCAGTAGTTCAGTAGAAGGGGTAATGCCTCCTCTACACTGCTGTCACAGAGCAGCTCACCATTCTTCAGTCTAACGAGTTCACATGACAAAGACCAGGGGTCCATGTCGGGGCTTTTGTGAATCAACTGAGTGAAAGAGGTGCAGTACTGAAACTTGAGAAAGGCCATGCAACAGACACAAAGTCCAAAACCAACAGCAAAAATGTACATTCGTTCATGCCTTATATTCTTATGTCTTAAGAATATATGTTCCTAGTCTGAATAATTACCTACGCCAAGGAGATAATGTGTTCAGTTCAGTTTGTCAGCATGATTCTGCAAAAATCCCCAGGCCTATTTTCAAATAGGCCTGGGGATAACATTGTAATATTTCCCTGCAATATCAATGTTTGGTTTAAGCTGCAGCAGGTGATAACGGGATCGGAGCTGTACTTGCAGGCCCTAGGAAGGGGCCCCACGTAAAAAACCCAGAATGCTGAGAGACTCAATCTGCCTTTGACCAAACCCCAGAGGGAATGTCGCATACATAACACACTTATTTCACTGACCAGATACATTAGAGAGACATCCTGCTCTCTGGTTAGCCTTAGCAAAGACCAGCCCTCCACAAAGCCACTGAGCGATCCATAATTTATGCCAGCAGCCTGCTGACTCCTGAATCAACACATTATGAAGGTACTCTTCCCTCTTACCCTGACTTTGACCCAGATCCAGTAGATGACAGAAAGACATTAAATGAGCATAAGTGTCAGCACACCAGCTTCACCCTTAGGAGACCATTTCATTTTTCTTTCATCATCGAGAGACAAGTGGGTCAGATACACGTAGAAATTGCTAATATACCTCTGGTTTATTATTGTCCAGGGCTTCTGCTGCAGCGATTATAAAGAGCAGCACAATCAACAAAGGTAAGAAAACCTCTCTAGTCTTGGCCAAAATCTATCTAGCTGCATGAGTGAGAGCATTTTAGTCTTGTTTGCATTTGTATGAAAGCCCATATATCCTGAGGTTGTCATCTACTCAAGAGCCCCCTAAAGCTGCTTCTAAGCTTGGGAGCTTGGGAGCTTGGGAGGTCAGTCAAAGGCTGGCTAATCATTTCGCCACTTTACTCTGGAGGTACTGCAGTCTCCAAGTCTGAATAAAGGCTAGAACGAGGAGAGGGAGAGTCCTTGCTAGCAAGAGAACAAAGTGGGCATGCAGTAGAGCACAAAAAAATGGTTGAGGACTTCCCTAGGAAGTGAGATTGTGTCACCTCTCATTCAAAGTCTTTGTCCTCCAGGTGGGGAAATAGAACACTTCCTAAAATGCATCATTGCAAACTCATCTACAATCATTGCAAAAGATTACAACATGCCTAATTAAGTTAACTGAGTGAGGATATTGCACATAGATATCATGACAGACTTATTAAAGCAGTAGTCTAGCTGCCTCAGTGCAACAAAGTCCGACACACCTATAACACCTATAGGACATGGCCATCTGTGAAAAATATGAGAGATAATAATGCACTTAGCACCTAAGCATGATGTCAGCTCACGCAAAACCTCCAAATACCACCACTGTCAGCAAAAAAAAAGCAGACTAAAGATGGCACTCATTTGTCCTGTGGTGAACCATATGTAGAGATATGTAGGTCAATGAAGGATATCTGTTAACCTGAGAAATACACAACACCCTCGCTGCTTCAGGTAACAGTGTCTGATTGCAACACCAGAATAAACACGGCCTGATCTAGAGTCTAGAGACTGAGAGACAGCAGCATCGCACTCAATGGCTGAACTGGACAATGAGCAGAGACAGGTGTCGGCTGTGCTTTGTATAATACGTGTTTCAAAGGGGCTTATCAGGGATCCTTTCAATCACACTTACCCTGAGCTACAGCAAAAGCTAATCATGGCTTGGATACAATAGTATAGTCTGCCTCTTAGGATGCAAATGTGCGTCCGTAGCAGATGTGGTTTGATGAATCAGCAAGGGATGATTTTGGATTTCCTGAGCAAGAACTTGGAAGCAGATTGTGGCAGGGATACTAGCTCAAGAATATCTGGAGGAAAATGTGAGCTGACGGTGAAAAATGTGTCTCCACCCAACATCAAAATCCCAGGATACAAAAATCCCTGGAGCATTTCAGTTTACACCCCATCGCTCCGAAGATGTTAGTGTATTTGGACAAAAGTAAACATGGCCGCATGCATATTCATTAAAACACTGAATAAATAAATACTATAGCGTGGCTTCGTCAATACTATATGTGCTGGGGGGGGGGTGTTTACAAGACATGATGATTCCCTTTCAATACAAAAATTTCAACACATCCTTGAACACATAAACGCAGAAAAGCAGTGCGCTTTCATGTGACATCAAATCAAGTCCAACTGCCACTCGAGGCGGTTGTGACCAAACCACCTGCTTCCTGTCTCTCACTGCTGTTGTCCTGCACAAGACATTCTTCAGCCAGCAGCAGCCCAGTAACCAGCCGGGGGATTGTGCACCACAGCAACGACAGCCAGCCAGAACCATTTAAGTTGCGATGTAAGTTTATATCTCCCTCCATGGGTGTGTTTTGGTTGCTATAACGAGTGCAGTGTGAATCTGTTAGGGCATGCAATCAACCAAGCCCTGCAGTACATTTAAAAATGTTGAAATAAAGGCAAAGCAAACTTGTTATCAACCAACGTGGGTTCTGCTTGCTGTGCTCGCTGACTCATGCCGTCAGTGTAGACACTTCATTTAAATACTCAGCTTGTACATATTTGTTCATGCAGTCCTGCCACTCACTTGTCTGCAAAGCGGTGTGTGCTAGGAATTGGTTGCAGGTTTCAGGGGAGTAGAGCTTGCACAGTTGAAAAGAACACTCTTTCAAGGTAAAGGTGTACCACCTACTGGAGTCTCTCCAAGTCTGCTATGAATCATATCATCGTTTAGAGCAAACTGCAACTGTGTGGGGAATAGATGGAGCCATGCAACGAGGAGCCTGGGAGGCTGCACACACCTGGGCAACTGAAGGTGTTGGATCAACACTAATTCAATGAGCGGAGTTTCTGCCAGCATGATATTCACACACAGAATCACCAACACACATAGATACAGTAAACACACCGTCTCTTTAATACCCATGTACAAACAAATTCCGCATTCACACCTAAACTTTCATGGCACGTCTAACATTTCATCAATTAGGACACAGCGTAGCCTGTACCCAGCTGGCAGGAGGGAGGGAGATAAACAGGCAACTCTCTGGAGACGCTCTGCACCACCCCACAAGACCAGCAGCTAGAAAACAGCTCACTGGGAGGGGACAGCGGGTTCAGACATGGAGCAAGGAGAGAAAAGAGAGAGAGCGAGGGAGAGAGAGAGAGAATGCACGGATGAGGACGAGACTGGCTTCCAAAACGGATCAACTATGTAAACCCGTGTCTTGCCAGCTGCATGGTTTTTGTGCACATACCGTGTGAGTGTGTGTGAGAATATTACAAGGCTAATAGAGAAGGACAGTATGCTAAGTCTCATTTCAGCCCTGAAGTGAGGCAGGGTTTCATTCTTTTTATGTGTCCTTTTTAAGAAAGCATAAAGAGATTCAGGAAATAGGAAAGAATTAAATCAATCATAATCACTTCCTGCCCGTTTTATATGGGTCCGGTAAAATCTGTAATATGGTAGCAGACTATTTCCTTATACAGCTCCAACAATCTCTGCACACAGTAGAGAGGTAAGAGGTCAATCCCTGACTTCCGTTACAGGAGAGAAGAGCTGAGCTTGAGAAAGGGCATGACGACTCCCGCTGAACCGTTTCCATTTCAAAGAGCTTAGAGCCACCTGGCATTGATGGCTTAGTTGGCACTAACCACCCCATACGCAGTGATTACCTGTAATTCAATCCACTGCCCACTTGCTTTAACCTCAGTAAAACAATGGTGGCCATCCTAACAGTTTGTCCCCAGATTCAGACCACTGTTGGTGAGGGAAGTTCAAAGTATGGTGAGACAACTGTGACAGTTATGGGCTGGTTGTATCTATATTTTGAATCCAAAATTGCCCATGTAAAACATCCCTGGTGTGTTCATTAATGAAGTAGCAGTATTGGTCATATGATCAAGTCTATAGGACCAGTGTGGCTTCGCTAAGACCGGCTAATCTGAGGATGAATCAGTGCGTAGGTGTCCAGATCCATCTTCTACCACACACAGATAAACATGGGGGATCTAAGACCAGAACAGAGAGCCTGAGAAAAATCAGACCCCTGACACTTCTATTGTCCTGGCAAAAAGGAAAGGTTGCACAGCAGTAATTACATTTGGACGGGAAGGAGGAGACTTTCAGAGGTTGTCTGGGCTACCTATTGCGCTCGTGTGTATGTGTGTGTTTGCGCATTATGTCTGTGTATGTGTGTGTTCAACCAACCCCCTCATTTGTCCTTGCATAAGCCCATGTATAATCACTAGTCTCACTGCCATGGTTGAATCCAGGCTCTCAAATTCAAGCCAGAAAGTCACAAAGCACCCTGCCTCCACAAGGCCTTGATTACTCAGCTGTTGGCTTTGTTATTGAAATAAATTCCTCTAATAAATCCACCGCAGAAGCAGCAGAATAGTGTCAAATCACGTTACACTATGAGTCTACACTTTCTGTCCTCTGTAATGAGGTCATCATTATACCGAACTGTACCGCAAAATCTGGAAAGAAATGGCAAGTCAACAGCAGACAAATATC
>CAAKHC010004111.1:45056-73331 GCA_901007825.1 Macroramphosus scolopax | reverse complement strand
GTCAACAGCAGATAAATATCTGTACTGTGAACTGCATCCTCAACTCATCCTGCAAAGGGGCCCTTTCCCATCATACCTGCCCTCTCTTTGGTCCAAGCATGCTCACCTGCAAGCCTGACCCAGTTTCCCTTTGTGAGACCTAATAATACCACTACTAATAATAATATCAATAAGGTATAACCCCTGGTTTTGTTCTTACCTTCCAGGCTGTTACATAAGAGGTGGCATTGTTCAAAGACGGTGCACAAAGACCATGCAGCCAATTTTTTTTTTTTAGTACCTAGTGCCAATTTTTAACTTCCAATTTTCTCTTACAAACATTACGTCCTTCTCACTGACCTTCCTTTTCTCTAACAGCCACTTCCTCCCTTCAGCTCCCTTAGTAATGGTGGTGTTTCATTTGCTTGCTACCAACTTTCCCGAGATGAAAACAGATGATAGATCAATAAAAAGGTATTTAATACAGATAAATGCAAGCACCACGCGATGTAACAGCAAGCGAGGAGGAGAGGGGAGGGTTTCTCATCATTTACCTCATGTGTTGTAGAAGGGGCTAATTAATTTATAGCCTGTCCCGGGACTGAAGGAGGCATCAGTGAAGAGAAATAATGTATTATGCATGGAGGTATCAGTAAGAAAATAAATAAAGAATTAGAGGGGTGAAAAATACACTCTTCCTTCTTAATTCTAAACCTCCGCACAGATAAGAGGATTATTTATGCTTTCAGAGCATAAATAAGAGCACCCCCATGTTGACTACTCCACTACTAATTATCTGAATACCAGTCAACCTTTGGATTTACGAGAAGCTTAAGTGTTTGCACTTTGTCTAGAGGAGAGAAACGAGACAGAAACCAAGCACATGGCCTTGATTGTGGAACAATGTACGCTCTCAAATAAATCCACTGTAAACATAACACATAAACTATCCACTCCGTGCCGTGTCCACCAGTCAATAAGTTATTCAACAGAAGATTCAATGAAAATGAATGAACATTTTATCATGCAAAACTCATGCATCCTGATATGCAAGAAATTCTCTACTTTTCTCAGTTTTCTGCTCATCTTGCGAGAAGGTTTGGTTTAACTCAACTTCACAAGCTCTTTGATTCCAGTTCAATCAAACAGTCGGAGAGCCTTAGGATAACTCATTTAATGCTGTGAACTTTTACAGACCCCTGAAGAAGTGAAATAAAAAGTAGCCGACGGCTGCCATCACTCCCCTCATTTACACTGTTTCATCCTCAGTAATGCCTGACACTCTCCTCAGCAGGTAACCTAACTTGCCCCAGCTGCATTCAAATGAGAAGGAAACAACCTGAGTACCATGATACATGTCTGCCAGAAATATGAAGGACACTACTAAAGAGGTGATCCAGTGAACAAATCAGGGAAGCTTTATCCTTCAATTAGGGTACAAACACCTGAGGCTTTCATTGTCAGCAGCCGTCACCGCTTCATATTCGGGGAGGGCTGTGTGTCTTTGGGGACTTGTGGTAAAAACCTCATTTAACAATATCATTTATATTCTGGTGCTTATCAAGGGTGACATGTGTCTTTTATGGTGCAGCTGTTAATGGAGGAGCATGTGTTCACCAACCTTAATGATCAAAGGTCTTATTGTCCCGTTTGCCCCCCTGCTAGGTTCACCAACTATAAATAAAGGCAGCCCACGCAGGGAGTGGCCAAGGGTTTGGTCTAAATGCAATCTTACAATGATCCAAACATCCCACACATGAGCAGGAAATATGTCTTTATCACAAATGCTACAGTTGACATTGTTGTGTACGTAGATTGGGTATGTTGATGCTCAATTACAGAATTTGAAATATTTTTAACGGACTTGAACCCTGCAAAGTTTCCACATAGCTGGGAATGCTTTATGTTATTTAATTACTGACCATTGACAGGGCTACCCTGAAATCAATCCAAAAAAAGGGCAGAAAATAAAACAGATTTAGAGTCGTAATGTCTCTGTAGCACAAGTATAACAAATTATCTCTAAAGACAGAGTAATGTTCATATGTCATACACGCAAGAATAACACAGAAAAAATATTGAGTTCTCTGAAAGTTTCCAACACAATCAGGCTCTGCATGAAGTTGCGGCCTCCAGTACATGAACGCTATGTGCATCTGCAGTTACTAAAAATTTAAGGGAGGCATCAAGAATGCAGTTGCCACAGGTTGCTGTGACCCTCAGAACATCCACCATAAGGGCGGAGAAAAAGAGCCGATGTAAAAAGAGCCAATGTGCTCCGCGAGACTCAACTACCAGCCTGAAAGCAGCGTGAACAGACTCCCATGATCTCGCTTGATACATTCACAGCTTGACTGTTTTACACAAGCAGCTAAGACGACAAAAACCTTTCAAGTAAGACAGGACAAGTTTGTTTCTTAAAAAACAATGAGACAAAGCCAGGGTCTGAAAATAACACAGGCGCTAAATGTGTGTATACTACCAGTGGCAGGTAAATGTTTACTGTTTATCTTTTTTAAATGAGTTTTTATGACATACAAACCTTTCACATTAAAGTTTGAATACATATTGTAATAACATAAAACAATATATAACATGAATATTATGTTATACTTTATCGTTAGAACATAAAATGATTCACAATATAATGTAATAACCAGTATATTGTTATAACGAGCACATCATCTTGAAAGGTCGGAAGCTAACAATGTGTGACAACAAGGAACCGAAGCCTATGTGCCTGACTCTAGAGGTGGTGTCAATCTACATCCTAAGGGCCTTTAATAATTCAAGCTACCCTTCAGTCTTTCAGCTCCTTGCTATCAAACAGCTCCAACACTGGGTAATAAATTATGGGAAACTGCGACTGCAACAGTGAGTGAGAAATTGAGATGAAATTCATTTTGGGAATGAGTGCAGAGTGACATGTTGATAACCCTGAGAGAAGGTCAGAGGGGAGAAGGGGAGCGAGGTTGATGTGCTGTGTCTGGCCAAGGCAGTCAAGCCAAAGCCTTTCACCTAATTCCTGCATATCCTTTGCTCCCTGCAGTAAGTCACTTCCTGGCATGTACAAAGTGTACATATCATCTATGGTATCTTGTATTGTTGATGGAAAAAGTGAAACAATACCTAGTTTAGAACATTAGCAATCGATAACAGGGAGACTTTAAGTGACAGCGAAAAAGAGACTTGGGCACAGCCACTCTCTCAGAGAGGTCTCAAAGCTCCAAGAGCCTAGAGGGGATTATGTAAGTCACTTTGTTCTCTGGGTCACCCAGTCGTTTTTGACATAAACTACTACAGTATGACAGCACGCCCATTTGCCAATTTTTCCTCCTTAGTTTTTTTAGTTTATAGCTGAGCCATTATGTGAAGTTAAAATCTGCAAAGACGGATATTTCAAATTTAAGATATTTAATTTTGGCACTGTACTGTAGTATTGTTGTTAAGGGTTTCCTAAGAATTGCAATTTCTACCTTTTAACCTATTAGGGCCCACTGCCACTATTACTGAGGGTGTAACTAATCCTAGATGTTCAAAGGAATGTAAACCATAAAATAAAATGCAGGGTTGACTGTGACTGTGAATTTCAATTAGCGGCAGAGAAACATACTGTAGTGAGGATGTGGGAAAAATGAAGAGCTCGTCCATAAAAAGCAAAGAATAAAACAACTACTAGAACACAAGGGAACTTGGTCAGGGTTTGACACCCTATATTTAAAAAAAAACATAGGGTCAGGGACTAATTCACTGATGATGGACAAAGAAAATGTCACATGAGGACTTCATATTACCAATTAATTTCTTCATGTGCTGACTTCTAGCTAAAGAGATATAACTTTACCCCAAAATAACACTTGCAAACTCTGATATAGTTTGTATATTCCCTTTAAATACATGCTTGAGGAAGCCTTGCTCCCTTAATGAAGATTCACCTATTCCACCCTATTCTGCTACACTCACAAAAAGTAGGGGAATTCATTTATTATTTGTGTGGGCGGTTTGTTTTTGAAAAACATCAGAGAAAGCCAGACACACATACTCTGTTCATTTAGCCTTCAAGGTCATTGCAAAACCTTGCAACTGCTAAAAGTGTTGATAAAGGCAGCAACTGTCAGGTAGCATGTTTGCTGCTGCACAAGCTGGTCTCATTGTCTCGCTGGTGGTGTCACATTACTCCCATTGCAAGACAAAAGCCCGGTTGTTCCAGGACACGGACAACATAAAACATGTGAATTAATACTGCTATACTAATATAACTGTACCATATTATTCTAAGCAAGAATCTAACTTTGCAGATTCGTTATTATTATTATTATCACTCATAATTTCATTTCGAAAAATACACCTGCTAACAAATACCTTTATAAAGTTTCCACATACTAGTTAAATCAATCCGGACACAAAGCGATACTAACTTCAAAATAAAAGCATAGAGAAGGTGACAAACTCTAGCGTGGTGTCCCAAAGATATAAGAAAAATGTATTATACGTTATTTAGATGTAATATATTTAGCAAACATCGATAAATTCACTTGGGTTCCTGAGCATAACCAATTTGTATTTTGTTTGGACTTTGATTTTTAGTTCGGACCGGATACCATCACGCTGTTATTTCCGACAGCCTATTTGCTTTAGCATAGAAGTGCTACTGACAGCTGTCACCTTCTGCTTTCACATGCAGTTTTACATCATAATAATGGAGAATAGTATCCAGGCTGCTCAATGATTATGGATGTAGTGAAAGACAAAGTAAAAGACACTCCCTGTAGTGACCGGGAACAGCAACGTCTCCTGTGTAACGTTACCAGGAAGAGATGCAAATATCACACCTTTATCTGCTTCAACACACAATTAGACTGTCTAGACATTCATAGTCATCGAATGACGGACGTGTAAATTGCAGTAGTCTGTTGCATTGAAATTTCTGGCAGATAAATCGCTAAACAACTTTGTTTCTTCCCGGTGTTCGGCCTATTCTCCCATCATCGGTTCAGTGTTAGAAACACCCACCCCTCCTGCACCATTTCCGTGTTTCATTTCCAAGGAGCCCGCGACACGTCAACTAAATACGCAGGTTTTGTTGGATTTGAATGCTAGTCGATACTGTTAGCAGCTAGCATGTACTGAGCTGGGAACACGGTGTGGTTAAGCACTGGGATATCGTTGCGGGATAACCGGTTAATAAGTGAAGGGGTGCGTGACGTGTCTACATCAATGAGTCCAAGACAGCACAAATGTGACGTTCAGAACTACACAACTCACCGAGTGCCACTTCGCAGGCTTTGCGCAGTTGTGAATGGTGAGCCTTTTTCACCTCCTTGTCGGCCAAGATCTTTTCCAAAGCTCGTGTCAGGAACATGTTTTTCGTCTTTTTGCCCTCAAACATGACGCACCGGAATTCGGGGCGAGGTGTGCCTGGTCCCGACGGGGGCTGCAGCCGCCTCGAATGTAGATGTATTCCTTCACGAATGTCAGCCTCACAGCCCCTTACAGACAAACATAAATAAACACAGAAGGTGGGGTAAATCCCTCAGAGTGCCGTTAACGACCTGCCTCCTGCGCCATGTTGGAGAGAGGAAGCGACGTCACGTACGTTCGCGAGCGGCCGCAGTGAGGCAACAGGGGAGGAGAGAGGGAGAGGAGTGTCCTCGCGGCCGAGCACCATCCTCCTGTACATGTTTATTAAACTCATATACTCAAATACTAGCATGAGCGGGTATTTTATACTATACACACATGTCAGTCTGGTTTGTGGGATATAAGGGACAGTTGTAATTGTATTTTGTTTTCTAATTCTCCCAATAAATTGGTGCTGGAATATTCAATGTGCTATATTCTAAAACTTTAATCTGTGTTTAAGTGATTTTCTATGAAATATAAACAGGCTGCAATATTGATTTTAAGTTAATATTTCACACTCCAAACCAATAGGGGGCCACGTTTTTATTTTTCAAATAATGTTAACCTTTATCAGCACTACCTCATTGTTCTTTTAGTCCATGGACATAATAAGGAAGTAATAAAGCAACTGGAAACTTAGTGTTCAGAGCAGTTTGAAGCATGTTTTCACCTCATGTGATCTACACTGACTGCTAGTTTGATGCACGTTAGTCATTTCTATTTTTTAAAACACAAAACAGTGATTTTAATAACACTTGTTCTAGATGCTTAGTCATCAGATCTCTGCAAGGTATATTAAAGGTGTTACAACTTGTCCTTGTCTCCCCTCCCTAATAAAAGTATCAAGCAGCATTTTTGTGTTTCTCATGGGATCATAACTGACTATAAAGACCAGTTTCATACCTGCACTGTGCTTTTATCGCCTACCTGAGTGCCTGATATTGATTTTTTTTATGCTTAAAATTGATTAACTATATATAATATATTATTTGAAACTCATGTCATAGTTATGATCTCTTAATTTCAACCGGTCTCCACTGTCTGCAACACTGCTATCACAATTGAATTAGAAAAATACTTTAATTTGCCTCGAACCTTGTTGAAGCTTCACTGTCTTTTATAGCCGTAGTTAAGTAACATTTTGCAAAGTCCAACAGAAAAAGATCATACAGGAAATCTGGCAACATGACAACACCGATTTGGCAGTTGGAGGCGGCTGAGTTCACGTTCACTTAAGACTGTCTTGTGTGTCACTTCCAGTATTTCTGAAACTACAAATAAGAGCAGAGCTGTAGAATTGGAGACTGGCTATGAAAAGATTGGGATGTATATAAAGTATAAACACGTCATCTGCTGCAGTGATGTAATGTGTTACTGTGTTATAGTCATATAACAACATTTATTCAAGTCGGATATTACACATTTTATTAAATTCTCACATAAGCTGTCAAAAGTAAACATTAATGACACTGTCATTGATCCATACCTGAGTAATGACACAGTAAGCTAATGAACTGGCAGGTCATTCCTTCCTAAATGCAGTCTGAACCAGATGGAAGAGAAAAAACCCATTTGACAAATATATTGATTTTAAATTGAACACTTAGATTGTCAAGTGATAACGAAACATTTGCACCAACAATGTTGCAGTAATAAAGGCATTCATACATTGACATTATAATGTAAGAGTCTAAAATGGCACTTTTCTAAGAATAGAATAGTAGAATAGTGAACAGGTAACCAGAATGCTGAGTGAACCGTGATGACGTTGTTTTCATGACAAAAAGTTCTTCTGGCAAAATACATTTCTGGATGACAATAAAATATTTCATCAAAAAGTGCTGCTATATCATGGCAAGTGCTTAAATGACCACCATTTACTGTAAAAACCAAAAATAATAATAAGAAAAAAAGCTTATTTGATGGATAAGGCATCCTTTGTCTGTCCTTCTTGTGTTAGCGGAGGGCAACACAGACAACTGGTGGGGAGAAGAGCTGAGGGTTACACAGTACTCAGGTCCTGGGCTGGTTGGAGTGGGGCAGGAGGATGCATGGAGCACCACTGATCCCACTGATACACTTTAAATATTGTTAAAATGAATGTTTAATGGCACAAGAAAACCCACGACTGTCAGTTCATGTTTTTTCAGTCAAGGTAAACAAGGCGAACGACCTCAGAAAAGAAGAAGAACAACTAAAAACCTGCTTTTCCGCTCCTTTTCATATCTAAGAAGAATATGAGTTGTTGAGATAAGTAGCTGTGATGGTGGGTTCATATATATGGAAATCTTCCCCTGCCTTTCCCACACTTCTTCATCAGACCCGACGCAATGGCCTTCACCGCCCTCATGGTCTCAGTGCAGGTGGGGTTGATCAGGGATTCAGGCAGGAGGAAGCCAAAGTATCCTGTATCCCTCAACTCGAATGCAAACGCGTACAGGATCCCGTTCCTGTAGGCCCAGTCAATAGAACTGCCTGAGCTAACATCTGCGGGGGAAAAGACAGAAGGGTATGAACATCTTAAAATAGTGTTCTGTTATATAAGCAGTTTGAAATGTAAGCCAGGACCGACGCCACTGCTCGGAATGTAGCAACACCTGACAATGTGCAGCTTAATCTCGGGAGTAAATCTAATCGCAGCGCAACACAAAAAGGGACGGCGGAATAAATCCGTTGGCAAACATTTGAATAGCAAATAAAGAGAAGGACTAATACTCACACAGGGTTGTGGAAGCAGGTCCATACCTGTACCTCACTCCATAGGCAGAGTACAGGGCTGTCACTGCATTATGAGCTGCTGACTCCTGGAGAGCAAACACACAAGGGCCATACTTATCATATATATAAGGGGGGGTACGCACCCTTCAATATATACAGTATATTATACAGTGGTGCTCACAGGGGTATTGAACTATCATTGATGTTGTTAATTAAAGAAAAGGGATATATGAAAAAAACAAATGGATGCCTTACCACACAGTTGAAGTTGGGGATAGTGGCATACTTGTATGAATATGGATAAAGCAGCATCTGAGCGTATGCGTGGATGGATATGTAGGCTTTGAAACGCTTCTTGTGCTTCCGCAGGTAGCGGGCGACGGCCTTGACTTCAGGTTCAGACTCAGGGTAGGGCCCGCAGTAGGTGTCATCACAGGGATGAGAGGAGGCACCCTCATCTGTGGGGGAAAGGAGGAGCAGAAAGCTCTCTGTTGTCATCTAATTACAGCCCTGCAACGCAGCGTCTCCCATCACCTCTTCATATCTTCACAGGTGACAGTGGAACTGTAGCGTCAAGGAGCCGCGGTTCTGCTCCAATTGTGTGTCAATCAATTCAAGTGTGGTGTCGTCAAACTCACCACACCATTTCACTTTCCAGTTCCTGTTAGCATCCACTCCTCGGCAGTGGAACTTGTGATTCTTGGACCTCGTTTTCCTCCAGAACCGATCCTACAGGTAAATGTAAAATCCGATTTGATTTTGTGTTTTTCAAATTTCAATCTGATACAGATGGATAAAAAAATTCCCTGTATAATCTCTTGATGATTGTCGACGAAACTCCGTACCGTGGTCCAGCTGAAATGGTATCCGTCCACGTTGAAGACAGGCATGATGTAGAAATTCAGCTGGTTGAGCAGTCGTCTCATCACAGAGTCATGCTGGTACGAAGAGAGCGCCTGTAGTCACATTAGAAAAGAGCAGAATTATAGAGCGTAGTGATTATAACTGTTTAAAACAGATCTTGATTGGGGCTTGATGATCAGTCATTGCTGTGCCATGATTTAATACATTTGTAAGCTTATGCGTATTCACCATTAAAGTTCTTCAACTCCACAACAGATGATTGTAGGGAGGAGACAAGGACACTGGGATAATGCTGCTAATAGCTGCTCTAATTAGACTCAGGGCAAAGTGCATGAGGCTTTAACTAAGATGACACCCTGACCTCCAGTGGCCAACCTCCGCTACTACATTACAAATATGAAGGTGAACTGTCGTCCCCTGTTTTTACTTCCTTTTTAAAACCCAATCAAACTTAAAAGTCCAGGTTATGCATGGTTTAGTCTCTGCTAAGGAAACACTTGTCTGATAAGTGCCTGCAAACAGAATGTCTGTCGTGCACCACAGAACCTTCTTCTGCAAGTGATGAGGGCTCGGAAAGCTTCGTGTTAGTTCCTCTTTTTAATGCCACATGATGAAACGGTTACTTTCTCCTCAACATCAGTTGGTCGGTGGAGTTGGACGGCCTTGGGAATTCTTGTAAGATTTCTAAAGCCCATGACAAATGAAGAATGTTCATTTAAAACAGACACTGTGCTCCACATTGATATTCTCACAATTGGCTTTAAATATATTAACCTTTTTTGCACTGTGCTGCAAATCCCACTCATCTGGCATTTAAGTCGTTTAAAACGAGACGTGCTGTGTTCTTGCATTTAATGTGTCGCGCTGGTCTGGTACCGCTTTCACTTCAGAGAGCTCTGACTAAGGCTTTGGGACTGTAATTGAACTTTTGCAAATGTCTGGGTTATGTTGAACATCTGAACAATAAAGTGTAGAAGTATTCGCATAACTGTGCGAGGCAAGTGAACAGACGCTCGGGGTTGTTGGTGACTGCACAGGACACACAGGCTCTCCTTTTGTTCCTGGTTAGTCACTATTGAAACATGCAAGAATAGTTTTAATGTTAAAATTTGCACACTATAAACACCAAACTACCTCTTTGACGAACCACTGACAGAAGGCAGGTCCGATCCACTCTCTGGCGTGAACCCCACAGTCGATCCACACAGCTTTCTTCTGGGGACGACTTCTCTTTCCTAGCTGACAGGAGACGAGCACGGTCAGTTTTGAGCTACCACCAATATGCTCTCATGCACCTGTATGATATAGTGTCTCCACATGCTGTGTATCTCTCACCTGAAGGATGTACAGCGGGCGTCCTTCATACGACTTCCCGATGGAGAACATGTCAACCAGATCCGAGTGGGTTCTGTTCATCTCAAACATCCAGCTCTGGATCTACGGACCAATCGAAATGTAGATTAGTATATTTCATGCCTTGTTTAAGTTCATCCACATGTGTGCACCTGTGCAGGGATATGACTACAAGTGGGTTTGACAGTGCGGGAGGAAGATCAGAGCTCAAATTAATGA
Source organism: Macroramphosus scolopax (assembly GCA_901007825.1). Taxonomy (NCBI): domain Eukaryota; kingdom Metazoa; phylum Chordata; class Actinopteri; order Syngnathiformes; family Centriscidae; genus Macroramphosus; species Macroramphosus scolopax. The sequence goes on along the minus strand of CAAKHC010004111.1, from coordinate 62,795 downwards.
AGAATTGTGGAGCTCTGTGTGTGGAATGCCTGCAAGCCCAGCTGCTCCAAAGGGACCTGACAGCTTCATGACCAGAAACCACCTGACCGTCTTGGGAAAATAAACACTTAAAGCTGTGAAGTGTGTGAAATCGAGTGGGCGAGCGCACAAGCATGCGGGAGAAAAAACAAGTGAGTGGGGTAATTGGAATTTTGAGAGCACCTTTGGCGGATGTTCGTTTACTTTGTGCATGCATTAGAGAGAGTGCAGACTTCACATCTACCTCTTCCAGAGAGTGGTAAACCTCATAGTCATACTGAGGCGCTGACCTCCGCTTGCGAGATGAGCGATACCCCGTCTGTTTTTCAATTTCCTTCTGCAGATTGGAGATAAACACCCTGTGGATGCAAGAAAGAGAGAGAGAGATTCCTCACTGTCTGCATGTTCAAACACCATTAATAGACATAAGCACAATAACTGTCTGGCGTGTGTTCCTAGAAACAATGTGACCTTTATATTGTAAAATGGTAGTGATTGTACTTCATAAAGAGCTCTAATGGTTATTCCTAATGTCATTATTGCTGTTATTTGGATAATTAACGGCTGCAACTGCTCGTCGCTATTATTTTCACCGCATGCACGCAGTTAATTATGTCGAAGTCAGTGTGTGTGGGCAATATTGTGGGCTGTGTGCAATGAAGTGGATCACAGGTCCTTGATTTAATGTTGTGTTTTTTTTCCCCTGACATCAATTATGCAAGTGCTCTCACTCATCCCCGTCTCTTACGACCTCCAACCACTCCGTACATCAGTGTTTGCCCTGTTTGATAGCGCCACTTATGCCACTGCTGCGTATCATTGAAAAGGAGCCAAAACCATAATTATCACCCTGATTGCCTGTTCATACAGACCTCTCTCATGTTTGAATAGTTCCTATGCCTCTTCTCTCTAACCTAAAACAGATGATGGGATCTATTTTCATAGCACGTCGGCGGCCAGACTCTCGTTAAACACACTTTCCCATGAAGATCTTTACGCATCCATAACAGCTTACAACACTAAAGAGACGGATTATTGCACAGCGATGAGATCTTTGACGCCTCGCTCCGTCATGCGGAGGAAAAACATCTTTTAAAACTCCGCAGTCAATCGACACGGAATAAAAATCGTTCTCAGATCTGCGACTCCTCCCTCAGAACAGAAATGACAATGGAATTTTTTCAATTTGCGGCCGCTTTGATTAAACTCCACATTTCAACGTTAATTTTGATGAGGGATGGGGTGGAGAGATGAAAGGGAGAGGGGGTCTGATATACTCTGCGTGTGTCTATGTGTGTGTGTGTGTGTCTCAGCTTTAAGAAAGTACGAGGTCTTTTGCATGCAAACTATGGCTGCATGTGCAAATCATACATTCTGGCCGGGTAATTGCAGCGGTGAACAGATGTGGCCGGGGGGTGCAGAAACTCTGCTAACAAGATTAACAAAACTATGATAGAACACGAGCGAGCCTGCATGTGTGCTTCGTCGTGCGTCTCTGCAGTCTTACCGATAATCGATACGCTGCTGCCTCAAGACGGCGCGCAGGCCTTGTGTGTCGTTGCGTTTGACGTGTACGTCCACGGTGGCATTCTGACAGATCAGAGAGGCGCTGTTGGGCTGCCACAAGTCCACCTAAAGGGATATGACAAAATAAATGGAGGATGACAGTGACACAAGCACATAGAGAAATGAGAGATGAATTATCCATCGCTGTTTATGTACATCACAGAGAACATGAAAATATGAGGGAAATATGATGACACTACAGTGATAGTGGGACAAACGTACAGATGGGAGTGAACGTTTCCCCCGTGCACTGTTTGACCTCACATCAGCAACATAAATCCCGTCTTTCAGTTCCTGCTATCAGGCCGTGATAGCTGTTAGCTTTAGCTGAACCAACCTTGGCACCGGCCAAACATGTTGGGCCGACTAAACAAACACAGACACCCTGTCATGCGGTAGCCCCCCGATAAGATATCAGAAAGTGAGAAAGCAAATAATAGGAGGACGCCGGTCTACAGTAGATACACGCCGTGTGACGGCGGTACTGTACGTCCACTGGTTCTGTTGTTGCAAACATGTGTGAAAGTCCTCAGCTGGCATCCATTTGTAGCATGGGGGGGGGAGACATGAAGGCTGGCACACACACTTAGTAATGTGTCAATTGGTTTAATGGTTTACAGAATGCACAGCAGATTAATTGAACTGTGTGTAGAGCTTGAGGGGTAAAGAATCCTCTGCCGGGAAAGTTTATTGCCCTTAAGTATAAACCGCTCTCCGCTGCAGCTCTTTCATGCAGACTTCCACAACAGTTTGGTGCGCCAAATGTGTCAGCTCTGCTCCGTTGTCAGCCAAACAAATCCCAAACACATACGCCTAAAAGGCACTTAAACACACATGATTAGATAAGACAACCCCTCTCGAACAATCCTCTCAAGTCCAGATTTTATAGCAGTATTTATGAGCCCTAAAGATGCATTCTTGTCTGCTTATAAATCTTTGATCTCCTGATAGTTTTCACGGTCAGTCCTCAGCGAGTGTGGGCGTCGGTGCACACGGGGCAGCTATAAAATTAATTTGTGTTGTTTTAGTCGATGTGATAAAAGCACGAGTAGAACCGGCAAAGGAAAAGTAAATAGTTAAATAAATAAAAGAGCTGCTTCCTTGAGGCAGATAAGGTGAAGTCGAGTGTTTATATGTGAAGTGATGGAGGAGGAGAGGTCAGCCAGAGATAAACAGTTGTTATTTAATACATAACACAAATGTATAGCCTCGGAATCCCGACGGCTTGACTTGCGTTCGAGGCTACTAACACTCGGAAAATACAATGCACACACATTGATACGTTTTTGCAAGAGTGTTCTGCGTCACCGACAACAGGTAACTAGGTAACTGGGAGACGACTAAACATATTAGGGCTGCTTAAATGGATTCATGTATGTCTGTTGTGCTGTTGTTGCTCTGTTGGTGCTTTGCTGACGATGAGAGCCGGAAAAAAAAAGGCTTCCAATCTGTTCTTCTTCATGGAAAATGGCCTTGAATGCGACGTGTTTCTGCAACGTTGACAAAACATGACTCACATCTGATATGAAATGATCTAATTGCTGTGTCCACACGGCCCTGGAAACATCAGAGCTCCCTTCAAATGACTACATGATGTTGCATGAAGTCATTCTGTCAGTTTGTTTCTTGTATTGTAGCTCGTCCTTTTTGCAGTGTGGGTGTGATGAGTTACTTTGACTACAAGCAGGCAAATATATTAGGATTTAAAGTTTTTGAAACCCAGAATTCAGCTTTACTTTGAAAATACTATGCTTTAACTTATAACAAGCCTTAAGTGGAGAAAAACAAATCTGTGTGGACTCAACAGCAGACAGACGGACTGTCATCCTGAACCGAAATGAAAATATTACCAAATTAAATTTAAAAATGTGATATTTTGTTGATGGTGGATCTGATTCTGGACTCGGTAGCATTTTGTACAGAAGTGATTTATTATGCAGACTTTGGCAGTGGCACTGGAGGCATAGCAGTGTGGCTAAACTTATGAAAACACGTCCACAGCTGTCCAAACACCGGCGGCCACTGCCTCGCTTGTCCGCTGCCCCTTCATACAAAAAAGCTCAGGCCGGATCCGGACCAGGAGGCGAGCTATCTCCTGGAAGCTATCAAAAAACATTTACTGAGCCCATTATGAGCCCTCCTCGATCCTTTCCCAGCTCAATCCAATTCGGATGGAAGATATCTCAGGGCACATTTCATATAAAGCAGGTCTGCATCACACTCTATATAAATTTACAGAGACCCAACAAATCCCCTCATGAGGGAGCACTTGACAACAGTGGCTATAAAAAAAGGAAGATCTCTTTAAGTAGGAATAAACATGGAGTACAACCATTCCCAGGACGGGCGGCCATCTGCCTCAACAAACGGACAAATGGAAAAAAGAAAAGAGTGCCAACCTTCATATGTCCTAGAATGTTCTTGAGCGCACGGACTTCCTCGTCTCTGATCGGTGTTATCCTGAAGACTTGATCGCTGCAAAAAAACAACAGAGTTCCTCTGAGTGTTGGGTTACAACAAGGCTTTAACCACACTGACACTGTCAGAGTATCAAGGCTTGGGTCCATTTTCTCTGAGTGGACTTTCTTTTGGAAACATCGCAGGTAACGCAACCTGCTTTAACTGATTGAAGGGGACACGTATAATAGATGACAGGGGCCAAACCCAGTCACACAATCAGTCTGAGGATCATCATGGGATTATATTTCATCATTTCAAGCTCTGCAGGTGGACGACAATGGCCGCAGCTGTTGACTGCGATGCTTCAATCATACAACGATCTGTACTGTAGATTAGGGATGCACCTATTTTTCACCTGCTATACATCCAACGCACTGGGGAGGCTGATGTAGGCAACACATAGAAATAGATGAATAAATCAGTGCTTTACAACTTTAGAAAGATCTGGAAAAACACTTATTTTTACTGCGTCACACAGGAAGTTGGGTCCTCTAAACAAAAGGCGTCACTCGGCCACTCTGAGGTTCGAGGAACAAAAGGACCGAAACATGAGTGGCCACCTTGTTTCAGTGGCCATAAAAAACGTTGCCCAGAAAATCTCTGCGTGAAGGGGACAGATTTCCAACAGCATTACGTTATTCCGTGTAAATCAGCACATCTGTTTTCTTATCCCCAATCTCGCCCCTTCGGTGTCACTCGGCTTGTGTTGTTTGTTTGTGTTCGCCATGTGCACCTAGTAACATGCTGCAGAGTCCAAACTGAACGATCCCTTCACCCGTGAACGTTTCTCAAAGATGACGAAGGGCCTTTCGCTTCGCATCCTCCGGCTCGCGGCGCTTTCCGCACTTCATACGCCGTCCTTGAGTTGTCGGTCTGCTTATTGCCACGGCCACTTCGTCTGGGATGGAAACAATTTGTTTTTTAAGACAATCCAGCCCTGAAGCCCAGAAACTGACCCCTCAGCTTGTGGTTTGGGTCCTGCAACATATAGTGGCATCATTGTCCTGCTATTGGATAAGTTTTGACGATGGAGAGCTTTTCGAAACAAAAGGCTCATTATGGGATGGATTTCTTAGCGCCCCCCCACCCCCCCTCGAACCCCCTAAACCCTACAGTTTAGCATTACTTGAAGGTATGCCTTTGGTTTACCATGCCGTTATGGACTTTTTGGAATGAATCCAAAATGTATGTTTGATAGACAAGAAGGGGGTTTCCAGCAGAGGTGCAGCCCCCCTCCCCACCCCCCCATTAAAAGCTCTTTCTAAAAACAGCCCATACATGTCGTAGTCATGTAATCAACATGTTGTGTGCAGCTCCAGATGGTTCCAGTGGAGGTGTCCACTCGTCCAAACCATCCCCTAACTTCAAAGCTGTTATTCCTTATGGCAGCGTACATGATATATATCGTTTAGGGCTTCTACTAACCATCATCCTCATCATCATCATCATTTAAAGAACTAATTGTCTCTTAGAAACAGCTGCTTGCTGTAATCCTGCATCTGTAGTACTTGAGCAGAACAGTTTGATGGTCTACTTTGCTGCAAGCATCCTCTGCTTATCATGTCCAACCTGCATCAGCTTATCTAAAAGGTCTCCAGAAAACAATGTACCTGTGCAGGTACAGAGTAAACAGAAGGACATATTATGTCTCAGAGAGTGAATCTGAACCAGGAGGACGAGGCTGGTGTGCATACAGCCGCTCTTTGTTCCTAAACATCAGATAACCCGTCTGTTGATGTGCAGATAGACAAACTTCAGACAGCGACAGTGCGCTCGTCCCTTCAGCTGCAACTCAACATGAGTGAAAATCCTCAGCATGTCAGGAGCTCCACAGATGAGAAGGTGTCTGTACTCACCCTGCGTAGCGGTTATTGTAGAGAGAAGCACCGGCGGGACATAACACGTTACTGCAGATTATCACACAAGGCAGCAAAACAGAGGCGCGAAATATAGTCCCGGGGTCCAGAGCCATCCTCAACCCGATCAGAAGACACCAGAAAGTGGATTAAACCTCGGGAGGACTCGGTCCTCTGTCGGTCGCGGCGGGTTGACGCTGCAGACTCGTGCAGGACTTCTGCCGCTGACACAGGAGGTGCAGAAGGTGCGAAAGTCGGTCAACTGGCACAGGGGGAAGCATGTACCACCTCTTTGAAGCTCCGGGGGGAATTACAGGGTAGCAGCTCTGTTTTAAAAAAAAAATGAGGAGGACCTCGGTCACGTGACCCGGTGTCGGTGGAGTCCCACTCCTGGAACTCAGGGGTCCTGCATGGGGACGTCATCAAGATATTAGTGGTAATACTGATCCTACACATATCTAATAACTTATTATAACGTTACTTTAAGTTTTGAAATTGAAAATACTCATTGCAAAAAAAAAAAACTACTGTTATATTTGTATATCATTACACAGCCAGCAGCTCCAGGTGGGGCCCATCTGGGATCCCCAACTGGGGTCCAGACAATTTTGTACTCAGTTTGCATGGAGGTCTCACATGTAGCCCAGATGGTTTGATGATGGGCCATTGATTGGCCCCATGCAGGGCCCATATGGGTGGAATGTAGCCCACACGGGACCCGTTCAGTATCTATGGGATCTATATGTTGAAACACACCTAACACAGGTGAGCCACACTTAGACATGTTGGCTGGGTAGTTTGTTATTACTCGTGGATCAATGTTAAAGTAATGTCGTTAGGTGAGGTGGAGCTGTCTTTATCTATTTTGTCACTGTAGATTATTCGTCAATGGAAATTGCGCAATGTCACATTTACCCGGAGCCAAAAGAGATTTTACAATGTTTGCTCTGTCTAACCAACAAACTTCAAAATCAATACAATACATAATGTGAAGTAAAAGAACTCAGCTAGGATGTCAAAACTGAAAAACAGGTGTTGCTCAATATTCCATTCAACATGATATTAGTGTCACGTGTGATATAACAAAAGAAGAATTTGTTCTGTTCTATAATCCAGAAGACGATACAGGACCTGCTCCATCCTCTGCTCTCTGTATGCTTCTACCTCCACACCCTGAAGCTAGCCACTCAATCAGGAGCCCCTCCGTGCAGTTCGAGGCAGCGACCTCTATCATGACCTCTATTATTCTATTTTTCATGCGTCTGTTCGATCCTTCACTTATCACCCAACACGGTGATTAAACGTCTAAGTCAACTGCCGGCCTCTCCTTTTGTGATTGCACAGCAGCAGCACATTTTTCACATGCTTTTCTCCAGTGTCAACAGTGAGCCACCTGTTTTGCACCCAATTACTGTACGACAGACCCGAAACACCACTCTGCCCCCCCCAGCCCCCCCTCCTCCACAAAAGGTCCACAGTAGTAGTAGTAGTGCTTTGTCACTTACTTCAATTTCAAGGTTTTGTCTGCGGCCATCTTTTTATGCAGCATCACTCCACCCAAGTGCATAATAAGTATTTTTAAATTTGAATTTCTTCATGTTTCATCAAGCAGGCAATCCAAGTTCTTCGTTATCACTTTATTTGCAATAACTATCATCTTTATTTCAAGCCTGTGCTGGTGGAGTGTGTGCGTGTGTTTCCTTTTCACTCCTGTAAGCAGCTCTTCATGCACATCACAGCTGATTAAGAGAGTGAATACGTCTTTGATTGAAACGCCATAAATATCCACATCTTCACTGAGAAAAAAAATGCAGTCAAAACTTCAATTTAATGTAGCAAGTCTAAAAGTGAGGGGAGGTTATTTTTCAAAAAAGGTGCATGAAGCCAGAAACTGAAGTGTGTTTGAGCAGCTGCACACAGAAGCATATTCATAAAGTGCTTGTTTTGCGTTCCATCTGTATATCATGTTCAGGGATTTGTGGCGAGAGAGACGTTGGCATGTGAGTCCTGTACCATTGGCTGACCGTCGGAGCGTGGCGTGTTGGGCACGGTAGACGGAGGGTGGGAGCCCGTGCGGTGGGCCAGGTGTTGTTTTTAACACACAGGAACGCAGACCTGGGGCGTGTGGTGCCGCTTCGGGCCGAGGTCGGTGTTACGCTGAATGACTGAGCATCTTTCTTTGAGCCCAGTTCGACGCTGCTCGGTCTGAGAATGGCACAGAGCTCCAATAAATCACTGTGTTCCTCTCCGCATCCGAAACTGTGCCGAAGGGTGTGAATGAGCTCTTTGATAGCCTCGCAGGCTGACAGCAGGGTGCGCTCTGGTTGCGATGAGGGGGAGGGTTGGTGAAACCGTGCGGTATAAGTGCAGCTTTTTGTTATGTCTGATGGCCTCTGTAGGACCTGAGTGATCCCAGCTGACCCTGAGAAGGACTGAGAGTGCACATCTATGACCATTTAACCCTGGAGTGGGCAGTAAAAGAAAGAGGATGGACTAAAGATGTTGCACAGCCGCTTGGCTGCCAGGAAATGTTGTCACTCTCACAAAGGGTGTAGAAATTAGGGGAAGATAAACTCAGTGATAAAGACTTTAATTCAGAATCTCCTGCCTGCACATAGAAGATTTGTAGATGGTTTCCTGATACTGGTATAACAACCCCCGCCAAGGAGATTATGTTTCATCTTCTGTTTGTTTGTGTTTGTTTGTTAGCAGGAGTATGTAAAATCTACGTGGCTGATTTTCTCCGATCTGGTGCAGCACGAGCCAAGAAAGAACTCATCTGATTTTGGTGCCGACGAGAACCAAGAAACATAAATAATAAGAAATAAAGAAGGATGTGTCTTACATCACTTATGTTGATTGTTGTGCACCAGGAAATAATGAAAATTAACCACAATGCAGAGACAAGAGAACGAAGAAGAAGAAGAATGAAGAGGATGAATGGATGCCTGTCTGGAGTGTTGTATACAGCTCCTGTCTTGCAATTAAAAATCTGACAAGAGAAGATGTTGTCTAACCATAATAAATGATGAATCTGTTTTCTAACACCCACCTCAGCCTCCCCGAACATACTTACTGTGTCTCGACTGTCTCATTGTTTTTTTTTTCCAATCTGACTCAAGAGAAATAAACAGGGGAAAAAAGCACTGACTGACTGAGAAGGTGAACTGATTCATAGACATTCTACTGAAATAGAAGTGTAGAAGTTCAAATAATTGTGTAACAATAAGTATAAAGTACAGGTTTACATATTTATAAACTGTACATATATATAGTAGATACGAGTAGAAAGTACATATATCTAATATTTGATTTAAAATGTGGGGAATAAGAGTAAAAAGCAAAATATATACTTTATTACAGATGCCTGAAAATTTAAATACAGTCAGATAGTATTTGTACTTCATTCCCACTAGCTGTCTAAATCTGTTATCTCCACTCATGCTTGGTTTTAAGAGCAAAAAGTCAGAAAAAACAGCTCATATATCAGTCTGACTCTCCTTTTTTCAATGTCAAGAACTTTATGGCAGCACTCAGCAAGGCACCAGCAGCAATAAACCATATTGAAGTTAATTCGGCAGACCAAAGTCATGGGCAATAAAGTCTGAGGCTCTGGAAATTTACCTGCGTTGGAATGGCTGATATAAAACCATAATGAAGCTGGTCGACCACAAGAGTTGTCAAGGGTACTCAGCTTTTTTACACCAAATTAAGAACATCTAGTTTATGATTGCCCCCCCGGCTCTTTAAGACTTTCAAGGGTTTTTTTCCCCCAATTTAGAAATAGTAAGAGGTTGGTTTGATGGGAAACCTGTTCACAGTATGATCAGTGTTTTAGTCAAGATCAACAGCGCCCTCTGGTGGCAGCAAATCGACAGTACAGCACATCAGGAGTCACTCACACACACACACACACACACACACACACACACACACACACACACACACACACACACACACACACACACACACTACCAAATGTGGCCACCAGAGTATAGTACAAGTCCAGATTGACTCAGCCACGTCCTCATCCCACCTCACGAATCTGACACTAATCTGTAACTGAGAGATGAAACATCTTCATAAAATAAAGACTCCCTCTGGTGCTGGATAAATTAGGGCTGTCATCAGCTAAATTCATTTTCTCTTCTGATGAATATGCTCCACAGCCTACTGTGCACAACATGCAGAGATACATAAGAATATAATAGAACAAAGACACAACCATTAAATTGTTATTGTGGGCGTCAAATGGCCTCCCTAAAATCTATTTGTATCCTTTTTAATTGTATAAACACGTCTTCTCAAGCGGGTGTTCTTCATTTACACTCCCATTAGTGAGAATAATATCCACATTAAAAACCTCTGATTGATTAAACGCCACTGTTTGCGTGAGCTCTGTATAGTCATGCTTGCATATTTCTGTGAAAAGTCTCATTCATCCAGGTCGTGAATATCTAGGTAAGGTTGAATTAAGTGCAAGTAGCCTTGGTTGCATGCACATGTAGTTTTTCTACAGTTTTCACATTAAAATGTATGAAACTTCCATGCAGACAGTAAATGTAGCATTTGTGCTGGAAGTAGTTGACAATGATTGAAACTAAACAGGATTCATAAGTTGCCAGCTTGTGAAGATCAGCTGTGCTGCTTTCTTTAGACAAATATCTTCAATCCATCATTCCATCATCCATCAAAGATCATTTCATTCAGAAAACAGAAAACTTTATTGGATCCCATATTTTAGTTGGTCTTTTTCAGGGAGTCCAAACTGTCAGTCACATTAACTTTGTTTGGATATTTCATTTTCCCTCTCAAGTAAAACAATAATTTGTGGGCATTTGGTGCTCATGAAGAACCGCTTCATTGAGAGGAGAACAATGGTGGACGTGTGTCAACTGCCTCTAGTACCAAATTACGCAGGAATTGTGGGGAAACATATTATGAATAAAATTCAATTGCACATACGTACTGTAACTTGGACTTTGGTGGTAAAAAATAAGAGAGCTGTTTCTTCCCTTAAATGATGGCAAGTGGATCCATCAGCTACAAATATATTGGTGCTTATTTGTATTTTCAACAACAAACAAGTTTTACAGCTTCCTTTCTTTACTGATGATGCACGCAAGTAAATTTCTTATTATTTCATACATATTAACGACGAGCTCATTTGCAACCTAACGATGGAAGCCAAAGTTTTACGAGTGAAATTCATTACCCCTGTGCTTTATTAGTAGGACAGACACTGGCGCAGCTTCACCTTGGTCCTTGCAGCAGGGGGGGGGGGACCTTTGAAAGGGTTGCAGGGGGTCTCGGAAGAAGGAAGAAGCCATGAATTTTGGAGTGAATCTGAATCATGGGGCAGATCCAGGGGTTAGAGTGATGTCACTTAGCATGAGTGACACACTGAGGCAATAGCTTTTATGGTCTTTGAATGATAATATAGTTGGATAGGTGCCTCTAAACTGAATCCTTGTCTCCCTCAGATTAAATGAAGCAGTTTGCATCACAGCTTCTAAACTTCAGTCGAACTCTCTGACCTGATTCAGATCAGCTGATTCGATGCTTCTAGGATGTCTGTTGTGTTTAAACACATGACTGAAACCTCTCTCTTCCCAAATTTCTATTTTTCCATTTTGTTCTTTAACACATTGTTTCCTCATGAATTCCTTTGAGTGACAAACTAGAATTTTTAATACAAAAAAATGTATTAAGGGTATTAAAGCTGTCTCCATCCTTTGTCTTTAAAATCAGTGGAGTGAATTTGAATTTGAGTGAACATTTGCAAAACAAAGAACTTGCTGCTCTTTTTTGCTTTTGTCCAAACTGTACTAAAGCTAGTCTAAATAAGTAAAATAAATAATGAATAAATAATAATTTTACACTTAGTAAAATAAGAAGAGAGCGCAGACTTCTAAGGCCAATAGCCCAAATTAAAACAATGTTCACCAGGGCCTGTGTATCTTTTTCAAGTAAAGATAATGAACAATTAGAAAACACGCCCCAGTTAATCTGCAGTCTGTTTGTAGTCTGTACAATTATACGATGTAAAGTTTTGTTTACATTTCCTGTCCTACCCACCGTTTTAATTCAGGTAAAGCTGTTGGGATCAGCCAACATGATGACAGACGCAAAGTAATTGTACCTTAAAAATAAAAGCATATTTCTCACAAATGAGCATTTATCTGCAGATTTGGGGGCATTATTAACCGAATTACAAGAAACCCTTTTATAAACCACAATTTATAATGATCATACCTGATCATAATAACTACCTAATTAAACTGTGAGTTGATTATCTCTTAAAATTGGTTCTCGTGATTTTATTTGTGAAACGTAAGCGGAAGTTGTCGCATTCAATGTGTCTAACTTAACGGCGGTCTTTGCATTAAATGCTGCAGAAAGGCAGGATCAGCATAAAGGCTGTGGTAGTCACATGGATTCAACTTTCTAATTGGTGCACAGTTGTGGTACAGCCTCCACTCAGTGTGTTTTTGTATCATTGTTAAATCCATCTTGCTCTCCGTGTGCTTTCATCCACGGTTTCGGTACTTCTCGTGGATTTCCTGCGCGGAAACCGGCTGCCTCTTCACTTTTGAACCATGCTGCAAACTTTACAGCTTCGCATCTGAACTCTCTGTGCAACTTAGTATTGGAGAAGGATATAAGGTTTTGCATTCATTTCAGTCACAATGACTGAGGAGAGCAGAAGTGAGCACAGAGCTGAAAGCGGGAAGGACCTGGAGAAACAGCTCCGATTACGAGTGTGCGTCCTAAATGAACTTTTAAAGACTGAACGGGATTATGTTGGGACACTAGAGTTTCTCTCGGTGAGTTGTGAACATTTCTAAACGGAGACATTGCATATTCTTCTCAAGGAGAGGAAACTCCAGAGCACACAAACAAACAGCCAGGCTGTTTAGTATGCATGGTGCATCAGGCTCCAGCACAAAAACTCATCCATTAACTACATGTTAATTACATGTACCAACTCCTCTGCATGTTACTTTTCCTGATGTGAGCAGGATGTCAAACATTAGGATAAACGTATTAGTGTTTCCAGTGTTTTTTGCAGGTGTCTATCCCCTTTTTGGAGATATTGACTTTTCAGATTGTCAGTGTGAAATTGGGAAAGCAGTCACCAAGAAGGCATGGCCCAGCTTTAGTTCTTGCACAGCCAGTGTGATGCTTAATCCCCCTTCATTCTGCTCACAGTCACAGTGGCTTGTCTGGCAGCGACTGATCACGGACACTTTTTGGGCAGTAGATCAATTTTTTCAAAGACTAAAAGACATTTTCTGTTTTTAAATGACCTCGTGCACACATGATCTCCACAGTAAGGCTGTATGATGTGCACACACACACCTGCACGTTAAAGGAAAGAGCTATTTTTACTGGTGACACTGGTGCAATGTGATAAATCTCCCAATGCACAACTCACAACTAATGATTATCTTCATCATTTTGTCTATAAAATGTTAGACGATTTTCTGTCGATCGACTAATCGTTTCAACGTGAGCGATTTGTACTGAATTTTTACTCACTGCATCACAAATAAGGGAGAGAAGATTTGGAATCGCTGCGCCAGCGTCTGATCAAACCCAGAAGGGTGAAGTTCTGCCAAGGACAGCACAGGTGGACCCAAATGAAAACCAGTGGAGCTGGCAACCGGCAGAACTCTTAGGTGGTGCAACATAGCGATGACGTGCTCTCAGTTTAGCAGCATTACATAGACACACCGAACCTGAAGACAGAAGGACGGAAGGGTTTCTCTAGATATGCACGCTGGTAAAGCTTATAGCTGTTTATAGCTGTCGAACTAACAACCTTATGGGGCCAAGAAGTTTCTCGGGGCGATGGGAAACCTTGCAGGGTTACTGTCTTGTCATGAAGAGCTCCTCTTCCCAGACCATATGTATGAATGTGTGCAGCCGACCCCCCTCCTACTACCCACATGTTTCCAATGGAGGACAGAGGGACCAGGGAGGGGATGGAGCTCTATCTGGCCGGATCGCACATGGCCTTTCTTAGAAGTGGCATCACTGGAAAAGTGGAGGAGGGTGTGCGTCCTCCTGCACTGCTGGGGATTTGGGGAATGCACCCCTCCCTTTTTTTATCTCCCCTGTTGTTCTGGAGCAGGATTCCGTTTCAGAAGTGACTGATCCTTACAAGGCATGTCTGTTCTGGGCCGGAAATGTTGGGACGGCTGCGTTAGATTGAGATCTGACAGAGCTTTGTTGGTTTAGCTGTGTGTTATAGCGGAATGAGCTAAATGACGACTAAGCCGGACGGTGACAGGGGGAAGACAGAGTGGCTATTATCTACTGTCCTATCATCCAGGAGGTCCTGGGGAGCGTTGCGGAAGATACTCGGGATGATCAAAGACAGCCCTACTGGGGAGAGGGGTCATATTGTAGACTTTCATCTGATCACATACAAACTTGCATCCCCCTCTTCATCTACTGGCACACAGGTTTCTGTGTGTCCAGAGGTCAGAGCGGAGGACAAGCCCACCCTCCCTCTGTGCGACTCCCCGGTGGGATAATCCAGAAGACTCCAAGAGAAGGCGTAGACGGGATATTGCTTGAGGGGTAAAGGGGAAAAGGTAGAGCGGTTCACGCTGTAGATATTGCCAGTAGGGTGAAGGGTATCGAGGGGGGAGGAAGAGGGTCTCTGAGTGGCTGGGCTTGGTGCCTTCTCTTGTAAACCATATTTCCTGGAGGAGGAATTCCTCCGAGGTTCGGAAATGCTGGGGAACAATGAGTCTCCGGTCAGTAGCCAAAGTTTTAACTGTAGAGCAGAGATTGTTGCTGCTGATCCGTGGGACCCGAACACAATACACCTCACACGTACCGCACCACTAAGGTAGTGGAAAACAGCATGGAGGGTGATTAGAGCTGTTTGTTCCCGGACAGTTTGAGGCTATTGTGTGACTAAAACCAGCCCCTCGTGGGAAAATATGCAGATTGCATCTCGCAGGTGTCAGTGTGTTTGACTTTCTTTGGTTCCGAAGCACCAATTTTAGACTCATTTCAATGTACGACTTCCACAGTAGTCTGACATGAGAGAGAGAGTCCAGGCAAGCAGTCTGAAGTATCTCAAGCCTGTCTTATATAATGGACAATTATAGCCAGAGATAGTGGGCGGCGGTGGACACTGGTGTTTATGTTGGACAGCCAAGAGACAATAAATAGTCACTCTAGTGAGAGGAACAAATCAGGACGTAATGTAAACAGTCTCTCCAATGAGCTCTTAGTACTCTAACAGTTTTTTTAAGCCGCAGTGTCAAGTGAAATATTTGTGTTTGCCATTGTTCAGCCGTGCTAGAGGGGACATCGAATGCCGTTCGCTTGCATGATAAGCTTTTAGTAAACAATGCACGCTCGGACAATGTAGGAAACGTCTTGATTCCAGAGGGAGATCTGCACCAGCGAGGCTTCCAGTCGGCGCTCGGCAAGCTCGCCGCATCTACGACATTTTCTATTATCTTCATTCGATCCCAAAACAAACTGACGGCAATTAAGAAATGATCAAGTACAAGAAGGAAGGAAGGCAACAGCCATGGTGGAATAATGTAGTTAAGACACCCAAACAGGGATCCAATTAGCGGTTCGGACCGGGTTCAGTAAAGACCTCTTGGTGCAGCCCGTCCCCGAGGCAGAAGTTAAATTAATGTAAGCGCTTTGCAGTTCATTAAGTGGTCCCTCAGCTGCCGCCTTTCCTTTCCACCAACAAAAGCCTATTTAACCAATGAGTGTAACGTTTTTTGTAATCCCCTAAATGGTATGTGAGACATCGATGGCATAAAATCTTCAATCCTGTTCTTTTATTGTCGGCTGCGTGTGAATAAACCTGTTGTAATCCCCTTATAATGAAAGGTTTGGGTCAATAGGACTTAGAGATGAAGCTGCAAAACGTAGAATTTAACCACTTTATTACGAGTAAGACGTTAAGTCTCTTGTCGTTCTATCACCCAGACCTAATGGTGCAACAACCGGTGGTCACTTTAAATCGGTTGCATCTTGTGGCTGCAGGATGTTGGGAAATCAAGCCAAATGTCGAAAACAGACGCTGAGAAGGATCTTAGAAACCCAGGTGTTCCAGTGAACTCTGTGTGTGTATGTCGAGGTTCTCTGCCTCTCCCGGGGGTTTTGCGTTTGTTTACGTCTTGGCCGGGGCTGCATGTTGGCTGAACTCTTCCTTTCGCATGTACGATGATGAGTGGTCGGTCCTGGAGGAGGGTCATGTCAGTGGGATAACCTCTGGACAGACAGCGAACGTCTCGAAAGGTCGTGACCTCTTGTTCCTTTCCCTTTCCTGTCGGTTAATCTGTAGTTTTCATGCCAGC
The DNA here is from genome assembly GCA_901007825.1 of Macroramphosus scolopax. Lineage (NCBI taxonomy): Eukaryota > Metazoa > Chordata > Actinopteri > Syngnathiformes > Centriscidae > Macroramphosus > Macroramphosus scolopax. Next base: position 46,549 of record CAAKHC010004111.1, on the reverse strand, counting down.
ATCCAACTCCCTCCTGTCTGCTGATGGAAACAGGAACATGAAGATGCTGATGGTCGCCGCGTCCTGATTTGATGAAAGCAAACAAAAAACGTGTAAACAGTCAGAAACCGGCAGCTTTTCTTTGTGTCTGTGTTGTCAGTGTGAGACAATGACACACATTGTGTTCATCTTCTTGTATCCATGTTTGGAGGATGATGCTGATGAGATGGGAAACGTTGCTATCAGGATGCTATTTACGGTTTTAATCACGTGTTCTGGACTCACTTTGATGCATTGAGCAGGAAGTCGAGCAGTTAGTTTCTTATTGAAGGGACAGAGTGTAAGAAAGCTCTTTGTGGAGGAGGGAGAAACATAACTTAATATTACTGCATCGAGACCTTGATGACCTTGTTCAGTCTGCTAAACTGCTTCAACATGTTTTTGAATTTACCGACCAGATACAATGGTTGATATTCAGCATGTGCACTCACATGATGCTGCGGAGGACTTCACGTCGAGGGCCTGCCAGCGGCCATGTTTTGTGGCCTATATTGGTGTATAAGAGAGTTTTGTTTTTAATCCCACTGCTTTTCTGCGTCTCTTCTTTATTCTCTGATCGCTCTCTTGATTCGATCGTCCCTCACACCCTCTAACATTTCATAAAACTTGAACCTCTCCTGCTGCCTTTCATATTCTCCATCCGGTCCCAGAGGCTTCATATGTTCCATCCGATATTTAAGTTATTTTTTCCTCTGTCTATCTATGTGAAGATTTATTCCGACAAGATTGAGCAGCTCGTTTCTTCATCAGTAACCAGTTTTGCTTAATTCGTAAACCGTCACACGTGTGTCTGTTCTGTGTGTCTCTGTGTGTGTGTGTGTGTGTGTGTGTCTTTTTTCTTCTTGACTCATTTTAATTGGATTTGGACAGTCTCTAATGCCTAAGAATGCAGCCAGTTCCTCTCTTGTGTCTGCCCCTAGTGTGAGGCCCCTGAGCAGATGAAGTGGCTCACTTGCATTTTAATTTCACACCACTGCCCGACAGCGGCTCGCAGTTTCTACCGGGGCTGCAAAGACGGACCTGTCACTCACGCGTTACTCTTTTTGTGTGTGCAGGATCAGTTCATGCATCGAGTATTACGTCTGATATCCTGTTGAGTGTTCGCATCCACGCGGGAGGTCGAGGTTACACCAATTAAAACACTCAACCGGATAAATCTTCATCTTCCTTTAAAGCAACGCTGCTTCTGAATGCTTTCCAAAAATTGTCCTCATTCATCTCAATAAAAAAAATGATTAAGCAATTTCTTGGATGCAAATGTGATTACCATCGGAAAAGACTCAGTCACATGCCGACCTTCGTCATACCGATTCGTGGAATTGCTACAAATTGCCGAGTATTGTAATGTTCGGTGAGAGGCGTGACTGAAAGTTAATGTAATTGGATTTAAATGCTCTCTCTCTCTCTCTCTCTCTCTCTCTCTCTCTCTCTCTCTCTCTCTCTCTCTCTCTCTC
>CAAKHC010004111.1:5820-44719 GCA_901007825.1 Macroramphosus scolopax | reverse complement strand
ACACATACTCAGAGATCTTTAAACACATTCCCAGGTCTGCCTGCGTGTTATGTCGTAATTTCCTTCAACCTGTTGATGCAACTTGAAGTTGAATATTAGTTTGGGGGGGAAAAAAGGCACCAAACTGTTTGGTTGCAGCTCTTTACTCCTTTCTGAGCGAACACATTCCCTTTAGCATGTTCATGCACTGGAGAGAGAGAGAGTTCCTTTGCCTTTGTCTCCGAGACCATTTTTCAAGCAGGATTTCCTTCCTTCCTGGCCCTCCCCATCTTTACATTGTGCTGCATGTTTCCTGCTTCAACACACACACACACACACACACACCTCCCCTTCTCTTTCCACAGCGGCCAGGGTATAAGCAGAGTGCTGCTGCAGATGCCCACTTGGCAACATGCACCAGTGCACTGAATCCATAGTTTGGATCATTTCAGGAGGGCTGGTGCAGCGTCTCTTGCCCAGAAGAGAAGGTGGCCTTTGATTTGCCGGCGCCAGCTGCCCGGTCACGTGGTGCTTACGTGAGGCCACGTAGAAAAGTGGCAGAGCTCCGGTAGACACTTGTCAGGACGTTGATGCAGTGTGAAGGGGTCATCATCACAAGGGGCCCTCTGTTTAAACTGGCAGGCTCTGACGCAGGGAACGCAGATCAGTATGCCTGCAGCGTTACACTTTTAATGTTGCCATCATTCCGGATGTCACAGTGGGAAAAAATTACAGTATATTTAGAGGCAAATTAAACGTCGGTATGTTGCTCATTAGCTCAATTAAGCCTGTGAAAATTAAATTACCAAGCATGTGGATTGTAATCAGGCAGCGTCCCACTAAATAAGTGGTTCAGACTTTTCTGTCATTTGAGTATGTCTATATATTGATTAAACACGTCTGTGCTTAAACTCACTTTCCATATCCTTCATGTCCCTCCAGTATTTTTCGTGACTCCGTAACCACGCAGACCCTGAAGCCAGACACGATGGGAAATTCCACCCCACTTTAAGTTATCTATTTACGTACTTGAATGGGATTCGCTGTTGAGTGTCTTTCTACGACAATGTGTCTCTTTCTTCCTCTTGACTCTTCAATACCAAAGGATGGAAAAGATATTCTATATATAGAACACATGAAAGAGTTCTTCATTTACAATAAAACATTAAAGGAGCCGTTTTCAAGTGAGTCAAAACTGCTCTGCTGCAGCCGTGTTGATGTGTCGCCTCCTGTTCTTCGCATTCACAGACCAACAGAAGGCACGATGAGCAGAACCTTGGCAGGAGGGGGCATTTGTCTGTGTGGGCATGTTGTCAGCAGCTGTTCTTTGGGAGAGAAGTGAGGGAGAAACTGGCTGCGTCGTTGTTCAATTCTCTATTGACAATATCCGGTTCTGTCATGTGTGAGAGAGGCTGACGCAGCAGGTTTCCCCCTTTTCTTGCCAGCCCCGCTGAGGCGGCGGGGTCGTCCGCTGGACGATCGGGAAGCCTGGGACGGTAATCGAATGAGCAGTCATGCTTGGCAGCGTACCAATGATTGGTAGGCTGATGATTCGGCCCGGTCGTCTGGCGGATCAATATAGTGTGCGGTGTGTGGCTCTGTTGGGGTTCAACACGTGACGGTTTGCTTGGCTGCATGTGGCGTGACAGTGATGGAGCCCGGCCTCTAAAGACGACCTGTCATCTGCACTGCTTAATATCCGATCCCCAAGTTAGAAGATGATCCTAATACGTATATGTGGACCAACCTACCGTTGTATTGGGTGTGGAACCGACCTGCAGCACTGCTGTGCACATGACCACAAGCATCATTTCATGCTTGTTAGCTTATTTCTCTCCACTGTCAGCGACTCACCAGGACATTGGACACAGACGTATTCATTAGGTGAATTGCTTCTTTGCTGCTTTCTAAGAATCGCCTATGGCGTCAGGGTCAAAGAAAGGACAGCCATAACATCAACGAGAAGAATTATTCTATACGCTGGTTGCAAGATGCCTCAAAGCACGTTGCAAGTTTGGTCCAAATGTACTTTTTTAAAGGTACATTTCGCCTGCAACATCCTGAAAGAAGGTTTTACAGGAGATCCTGTAAAATAAATACTCACTTTGTTCATAGTTGTTAATTACAATCACAGACTGTGCATTGAGCAGTGCAGATGAACCTTCATACCAACCTCCAAACTGGACAGATTATCACTCCCTGCTGTATTTATAGTGTCTGTTTCCTGTATACATTCCCAGTTGAGGGACATGGGGCAGTTGGGAAATCTAGCCGGAGAACGACTAAGATAGGAAGCCCTGGATGACTCCTGGAGGTGTGATTAGGACCTGCCGAGGACCGAAGGGGCCTGGCTCATGGGAGAGAATCTACAGAGAGCCTGTTCTTTATTTTCGGACGTCCCCCATTGAGCTCTCAGCCTCCCGACACCGACTCTGTCTGTCTACGGCCGGTACTTCTGGGGGAAGTTCAGTTTTTTGTTTCTCCAGTCATTCAGCTGTATGTGCAAAAGGTGTGAAGCCCTTGTGCAGGAGATTTAACCATATAAGTCTGGTTAAAAGTGGTTCCTCTGCTCAGGAGCTCAGGAGGTATGACAGCCACCTTATTCTCCCTCCTTGTCCTGTTTGACAGACGACCAGACAAACCTTTTTCTCCCTCTACATTTCTCTCTGATATTCCGTCTTCATTCTTTCTTTCATTCTCTACTGTTCTCTCATTTTCTCACCAATGCGCACACAAAGAAATCCTCCCCCCTCCGACACATTGTCAGCCACATCAGACACACTGGGTCCCGCTGCGTCGTGGCCTGTCTGAGGGGACAAGCAACCCACTTGTGACCTGAATTTACAAAGCGAGGCTACTGATCCATTTCTTCCAGACCTGCCTTGTGGCTGATCTCTCACTTCGCTCTGATAAATGGTGAATCGGCTGCTATGCAGGGCCTTGACTTTCGGAGAAGATTCAGAATGTGCATAGTACAGTGCAAATATCAATAACTGGTTAAAATTCTGATTGAAAAAAGTACAATTTGAGTGTTAAAATAATAAGAAATTAAATTCAAATGGGATTGTAGAGGAAGATTGACAGCCCTGTCACCCTCAGTTAGGCTGTTAATGAGCATACCTTCACAGTCTGGTGATTCACGCCAGCATTCTTTGTCAGGGGGAAGCTGTTAGTTGTCCTTCCGTCTCCGGCTTTGAATGGCCCTTTGGTCTTTTTATGTGTTAACAAGACATTATTCTTCCACAGGTGGTGGTTCGGGAGACGCCGTGTTACCTGCGTGTGCGTTAACGTCCCTCTGCGTGTGAATGTTTTCGGGAAACCACACAAAAGTAGGGAAATTGTTTGTGTGTGCTTGTTTGCCAGCTCTTCAGTCGCGACAACAAAGCAAATCAGTGAATCATCAGTGCACAACGGAGGCCGATGGACTCTGAGAAAAGGCCTATTCATTCTTCCAGAGTGACAGTTTATGCTGGTGACCAGTGCCAATGAACTCACAATGGACCTTTTTCTATAGCGAGCAATAGATCCCCCTATCACAGCAGAAGGACTCCGGTAACATAATAAGTTCATAAAATTGTGCTGACAGATGGATTATACATATTTGCTCCTTTAGATACAACAAGTGCAATTAATTTCTGGGAGTTCTACAGTCGAACCAATCCGTCCAGTGGGATCTGCAACGGTTGTAATACATCAAACGGGGTCCCGTGTTCCTGCCAATGGATTTAACTTGAATGCACGAGCAGATGTTTTCATGCTAGCTTTGTACTTGATTCAAACTCATTTCGGCTGCACGGCGGCCACCAGATAGCTTTCTGTTTATTTTATCAAAGCAATTTGCTGCATCGTTTTGCTCTGTTGGATCTATTTAGTGCTCTTTTGCTCGCCGGATGGGTTTTGTGTTCCCCTCCGGCTCTTCTGGGTGTGTCTGGCTGCTTGTGATGGACTTCTCGTCTTTGCTTTTGCGCTCTTGTGCCGTCGCAGGATAGAATAAAACGTTGCCATTATACCTACAACACGTGCAATCTCAACATGTCTGCAACAAAAAAAAAAGTCAGGAGGCTGTAAACAACATTACGTAACGTCCATTCACAATGTGTCTTGAACCTGAACTTTAGGAAAAAAGCACATTAAGCAAAATCATTTATTGAGCCAGCTGTCTCTCATGCTAGATTGAGCCAAGCAACGTCTCAGCCAAACTATGTCATGATGGAAAAGTGTATGATTTGTACTGCAGGTGTGCTAACTGACACTGATTTCCTGAATTTAAGTGTGGCGGTAGAGGTCAGGAAGTCAGGCTGTCAGACAGTAGGCCATGATCTCCCCCCAACACGGCTCTGTGGCATGTTAGTGTGTTGATTAATGGCGTGCAGGCGGTGCCACATGTCAATCTGCTCATTGCTCCTATCTGCTCTGTGGAATATTTCTTCTTCCCTCATTTATCAGAGTGACAATGTGGCTGATTGTACCTGGACGTCAGGAAACAAAAAGTTCTCTCTGAGAGTTGGATTTCATCTTAGCTCATCATTATGCCTCATGCTATTTCGTCAGTGTTCAAACACAATCAGTCCAGATTTCAATGAGTAAATTATTCTATTCAAGCTTCAAACTCTAACTGTAGCTGTCCTGTTGATTCCTGGTCACTAAAGGTGTGATGTGGATCACAAACAGCTCCAGTTGATTGTGAAAAAGCAACGATGTCTACTTGTTATTCAGTCCTGGTCAGTGCCCAGACGTGGTGAAGAAACAAAACTTGTCCTTCTGGAATTCTACTGGCTTTTTTTTACTGATGTGAGGTCACAAACGACAGTAGAATAGAGGAAATTAGTTACTCATGAATTGGAGTCGAGGCTGAGTCTTCAGCCCTTCAGCTCGACAGTTCTGTGTGGCTACGGCTTGGAAACGGGAAAACAGGAAACAAAAGCTCTTCTGAGACATCCTTGGCATGCTCGACTGATAGTGAAGACCAATAGAATGTTGGATTGAGTTACAGTACAATTAGGTTTGTGCAAATGAACTGTACGTGCATGTACTGCAGGGCCGTCAGATAATGTACAAACCTGCAACTGGGCTGATATTCACAGTGACTCTAAGTATTGTTACCGGGTCCATAAATTCAGTCAGCTTCCCAGTCTGGAGCTGTTCCAGGATCCGTCTCCGTCTTAACGACCTCAATAAGGCAGTCTTGGCTGTCTCTTTGGAAGAGAAATGTTTGTTGCTCCAACTCAAGTCTGAACTGTCCACAACAGAGTCATTTTTTTCACCACCTTCCCGACGGGAACTGCCCAGAAACATCATAGTGTTCTCTGTCTCTGTGTGTCTCACTCGTCCATAAATAACATGACGGTCGTGTGGTGAGACTGTTTTCAGTGTGGCAGACTTATCTTAAAAGCATGTGAAATATGTTCTTGATTTCACAGCATCAAGTCTGTGGGACATAAACAAGCACATTCAATTTGAATTGGGTGATAAGACAACTCCATGTTATCAGAGTTCGATTTGCACTCCATTATGCCGTCTTTTTTCTTTTTACGTTGTTTTCTCTTGATAAGCTTTATGCAGCGCGGCGCCTTGTGTTTTCCCCCATAGCTGTAGATATGCAGTGTAATTAGTGCTTTGCAGATAGAGTGATTATTTCCTGTTAAATTGACTATTCATTATTGAAACCGGAGCGATAGACTCCCTAATGTTTGATGTCATGCATCAGTGATAGGAAGCGGGGTTTTGATGCAAATTAGCAGCGCTTTTGGTCCTATACTGTAAGCTCTGTCAGGACTTTGCAGGGCCCGTTGAAGTCTGCTCCGTGTTTGTACATATTAGACTTGCTAATCAGATGGTAATGCCTGTGAGAGGCAGAGTTCCGAGGCACGAATGGTAATCAGCATGGTGTTGGCCTACAACAAAGAGCCTGATTATTGAGTTCCCTTTTTCCAACCGCAAGCCCAGATTCCACTTCTCGTTTATAGTTTCTTTTTATGTGGTGCATGACACCAATACATTGTGACTAATATAATTATTTAATATTATGTACTTATTATTAACTTAACGGAAAAAAGGATTTTGGAATTAAATCCAGGGAGCTTATTCTAAACTCTCACCATTGATTTAGCCCGACCACATTTTCCATCTGTTTGCAATAAATCACCTGAAACGTTTCGGCGTTCTTCGCCACTCACTGGTGGTTGATCTTGTTTGTTAGGACATAATTCTTGGCGTGTGTGCTCATTAAAGTAAGCTGCTCTGCGGTTGTATTGTGTTAGCTTGCTGCAGGTCAGGCTGTCTGCCGAATGGCCGCACCAGGCAACAGATGGCATTATGGCCCTCGGTGTGGCCGTAAAGGGACACCGGTGATCAGGGTCAACTGCAAAGACAGATGTAGCTTCTCACTGCATTAGCAGAGACTGTAGACATCACACCGGCTTTCGGCGGGGAGTCAGATCACATTGTTCATGTGTTTAGGGGGGCTGCTGTTCCTGGTTTGTGTCTTTCTGCACCAAGTGTTTTCTGAATCTTTCGTATTGAACTTGTGTGCTGAACAAGGTTAAAAACACATTTTTTTCAACACAGAACCTGCTTTGTAACCGTCCCACATAAACACTGACCGTGCCAATATGATATTGTAGTAACTGAGCCCGACATGAGTTTTGTTTTTTACGTCCGTACTCCAACCCAACGCCGTTAATGTTAGCTGAAGCAAAGATTTGTGTTATCATGTCACATGTTGTTAACATGGTTTCAGCTCACCTGTTTACCCTGATAACACACATGTGCAGTGTAGATTACAGACAATCTGTGTATAAAACTAAAACAAAAAAGCTTAGCTATCTATGGTTATGGACTTGAACCCACTGAGGTAAAACAGAGTTTGATTGTCTGCCTACAAACCACCATGTCTGTAATATACACGGCTAACATTAGCCTGCACTAGCTAATGCTAATGCTAATGCTAATGCTACCTCACCCCGGTGCCTTACAGGTTAATGTGAGACACAATACTCACCAAATCAAACACTCAGCCTCACATTCTCTCCATCAGGAGGCTCATCAATCTTTTCTTCGTCGTACGTACGTGCCTCGGCACCTCTTTTGGGATTTTTAACATTCCGCCTCTGCTAGCCAAACCAACCTGAGGCTCACTGTGGCTAAAGATATCCACATTCCGCCGAGCCAAAGAATGAAAATCTTCTTTAAAAGGTTTTTCTGATGGTTGCAATCGACTTCCAACTTCTGGTTTGCCGCTTTTGTTTGCCTTCAGTTGATTTGGTTAATTTATGGCTAGTGTCAAGACTCGTACCACAGTCTGTTAGCAGACAGCTATTTCACGATGGAGAGCCAAGTGCAAATTTCAATCCCCGACATAGACGATATCTGATTTTATCTGAGCTGATTTACTGTTATTTTGCCTATTTAGAGGGGAAATAAAGTTAGATGAGTGACATGAACAATGGAATAAAAAGAACTGTGTGTATGCCAAGGACATACTCATTCTTCTAAATGTGCTGTGATCAGGTTTGACAGCCAAATGAACATCTAAGATGCTTTTTGTTTTGTTTAATATCAAGCAAGTGGCACGTTCGATGAAGCCAGAAGTAAGAGATGTGGAGTTTCTCACATACCTTGTATTTTTTTATTCTGAAGTGTTGCTTTGGATTTCATCATCTCTTCCCTCAAGAGATGATGAAATAAAAAAAAAAACATCAATCAAAAAACCCAAGTGTGTTGCTGTCGATTTGTTTTCCCGGAGAGATGTCTACTGAAGATTCCAAACATGTCACACGTAAACATAAAGATTCTTGTCTGGTACCTGTTGATTGATGTCTTTTTAAAAACACTCTCAAAGGCACAATTGAGAAAATGACTGATTACCATCCTTAGTCACATTTAAAGATTATATTCCGAGCACATCGTCCTTAATTTTTACATTCTCAGAAAGTGCCTTGAAGCATTAAATGAGTTGAGAGTTTGTGCAGTGAAGCAGCCTGGGAACCGGAGTCCATTGGGATTGAAGAAAATAGGAGCACTTCCCATCCATCTCAATTCACACCGCGTTGGCCTTTCCAGCCACTTAACAACGCCTTTGAAATACCATGCGCTTGAATTATTATGTCTTTTTTTCTTTCGACCAGCGCAAAGATTGTGTTTCGTGTGTATCAGGTCTCCACTGTGATGGTTACCAATTTGCTCTGGCAGCCATGTGTTGCAGCTGCACACAAAGCCTCAAATCCACTCTTGTGTTTGGCCTGTTAAAGGTATAAAATGTCATTTAATCTTCTGGCCGGTTTGAAAAGTGCTAACTTTTCCCTCTTCTGCTTCTCCTCCAGGTGTTTCTACATCGCCTCAACCAGTATGCGGCCACCAAAATCGACAAGAACATCACGGAGGAAACAGTTAAGGTGAGGGTCAATCGGTGAGGTGCGGCGCCTCAAAAGTAACGGAAAAATATTAAAAGCGATTGACTTTCACTGTGACACCAGACACAGTCGTCATTTTCATACAGTGATCTGATTCATGGCAGGGTCGAAATAAAGTGGGCCTCTTGTTCATGGTGCTCTTTCCACCTAAAATAGCCAAGTTCTGAATGTAGAAAGACGTTGTGGGCGATGCAGGAAGCAGCTGTAAATATCATCTATTTATAAAAGCTTCCGGCGGGGGGATAATAAAGGATGCTCTCTCACAGTAGGAGTGTGTGCGACTGTCTCAGTGAGCTTGCTTATGCTTAAGGTAAACACACATTCAGTGGATATTTACTGCACGTCCCGTGTTTTGGAATAGACCTGCCCATTCTACGGCTTGTTTGGGAACACGCTGTACAGAGGATTTTGGTAATAAGGGTCACTATGAGGTTGGGGCGGCAGCAGGTTGGGATGTTACCAAGCAGCTGAATGGCAAACGAAGGAGCGTTTTTCTTCAGTCTTTTCTTAGTGAAACGGCCATAAAAGATGTTTTTTCATGCCTGGATTTTATTCCATTCGCATTACAAAGTGTTTCTCTCCATCAACAGTCAGCATATTGTTAAGTCCTTTTCGAATCGCCGCAAACGTTGCATGAAAGAGGGCAGAAGTGAGGACCACATGAAGGCGAAGTTTCCATACAACAGGGCCTAAAAAATAAAAGCTCCCTGTTCTTTGTGAAATAATAATGTGATGCCCATTACAAAGAAACCTCATTCTTTGGCGTCAGACGGTCCCTCGCTTGGCACTAGCAGCCACAAACCAGCAGCATAGGCCAAAGCATTGATTCAGGCTGGACGCCGGCTGGTCAACTGACTGTCTATCCATTTTTTTGTCTCTTAGGTTTTATTTTCCAACATCGAGGAGATGCTGGCTGTTCACAAAGACTTCCTGTCCATGGTGGAAGAGCTGCTGCAGCCGGACCCTCACGCCCACCATGAAATCGGTCGCTGCTTCTTGCACTTTGTAAGTCGAACCAGAGACGGTACAGTCATTCCCTGCATCTCGTTCTCTGCTCCTCACCTCTCTTTCTTTTATTTTGAAGATGTCTAGAGATCAATTCATCAAAAGATTATGTTTCTGCATCGCCTGTTTCTCAACTCAATTGTTTTCAGAAACATGTTTTAGGTGCTGATTAGTAACTTTCTGCTTTCATTCATCCACACGATGTTTTCACACTTCCAGATGAGGGGAGAGGCGAACGTGCCCTCTCGTGTAAACATGTCATTCCGCTGACGCAGCCTGTAATCCATCATCCTCTGTTATAGATTGTCTTTTGGTAATGGGCTGAACTACAACTGACGTTACTTAATTCTCCCTCTCGTGCAAGTTGGATGTCGTCTCCAGGCGTTTAATTACCCCGTCCCCATCTTCTCCAATGCTCGTTTATATCAGCCAGACGGGTGCTCTGTTCATCACGCTGCTTTTTTTCCACTTGAGCCTGCAGTCTGAAGCGTCTCCTCCTGTACCCTGAGAACTCACTCACAATTAGTCCTATGAGTACTTCTGAAAATTATAAGACGCACCACATGTTGTCAATTTATCTCTCCGGATGATTGAGAGGGTGCACATGCGTGATGAGCTTGATAGGACTGATATACTGCTATCTCCCACTATATATCACATCTCTTTGATGCAGAGCCTTGAGGCACACTTGCATATAATCGTCTCTAAAATCGAATAAATCTTCCCGTCCTCTGATTGCCTGAAGGCGTCAGCAGGGCCCTGATGTAGCTGTTATTGATACAAGTGAAGGAGGGATGGTGCGGCTCCACAGATGGTTTAGTTAGGTTAGGTGATGCGATGACCTCATCGATCGAACGGGATATCATTCCTACCATAATGGAAACAGAATGTTTTATGACCGTAGTCCGGTCATGATCATCGACGTCCACAGAGATACGACTTGGACAAATTTTCCTCTTCTCCTCCCTGTTCAGTTCTCCTACATTAATTTTCAAAGTTTCCTTTACTGCAGTGATTTGATCGCGCTTTGCAGGATCCAAGGAAAAATGACAGTCGTCCCTGAAGCCATAAAATCCAATATTTAAAGGAGCAGTGTGTAGGATCTTGTGAAATCTAGTTGTGAAGTTGGAGACTGCAACAAATTACCTCGACAATCTCAGTGCGCTCACCTGGTGTAAATGATATACCTGCGTGAATACTCTCAGCAATAAACAAAGTTGTACGAAAATATAGATGAAGAAGTGTAACGGTATGAAATGCAATTAAGGAAATGAGCAGGGAGACACTGGTTTCCTGGAGATACACACATGTAGATACTCCCTGTGTAGATATAAAGGGTTAATCTAAGCTAACAACAACACAAGCGTGAGGTGATTAGACACTGATAAAAACATAGTTCGGAAAATTGGATTCAATTTCTGCGCACTGCTCCTTTAAGATAACATAAACTTGCTGCTTGGAAGTCGAGAAGAGGAGCACACTGTTCAGTAAAACATGGAGTAGAGTTTTTGGAAGGCCTCCTGCCTCACTAATCCATCTCCCCACACCTCGGCTTTAAGGCAGCATCACACACTACAGTCAACTGCTCTGTAATGACTTTGTAGTGAGTGATTTGTGCGCACCGGTTTCTCCGCTGCCTTTCAATGACAATGGAGGATGGATGTCATATGAACCGCTTCGGTGGGAGGTTTGCCGGTCATATTGCCTCCAGGCGGACGACAGAATAAGATTGCAGCCCCACACGCTACATGCATTATGTATTTCAAGGCGGAGAGGAGAGGATGGAGGAGAATACGTACATGCTACTGGCGGCTGTAATTCAGATGCTCTGTGGTGCGTCTCTAACTTTTTCTCTCATTTTTCTTTACGTTATCAGCCAGTAAATATTCGATCATCTTCTTTTGCTCTTTGCCTCCCCGGCTTTCTCCAACCTTCTCCCTGTAATGACTTTATTTTAACTCCTCATACATCCTTCTCACTGTGATTATCTCTGGCTCTTGCAGAGGAGCCGTTTCCAGATTTATGATGAATACTGCGGGAATCACGAGAAGGCCCAGAGGCTGCTGCTGGAGCTCAACAAGATCCGGAGCGTCCGGACATGTTTACTGGTGAGACGGGACCGTAGCCCTGCTCGTACTATTGAATCTGAAGCATTTAATCCCTTACACACTGAAATGCAATGCTGATGTCTGCAAAGGTCAGTAGTGGCGTGTGATGCATGAAATGTGGCCACAATGATCCGTTTCTATATTTCTATCCTCCAGGAATGTTCAACATCTAAAGTTAGAGGATCCAAACTGCTCACACATGGAAGCTTTAATTTAAACACACACCCTTGAACATACAAACAATCGTCCCACACACGGCAGCTGCACAGTGTAAAACCTTGTACCTCATGTTCCGATGTGTCTGACAGCTGATACGACTCTGCCCCGTGAGTGGGTGGACTTCCTCTTCCTGTCCCGACACACGGAGACTTTCACTTCCACAGGGGAGCATCGTGTTGCTAGAACAAAAGATGACCACACTCCCTCAGCTGGCTCGCTTAAACCGTGTGTGAGCGTTTGTGATTGCACGTGTTCGCACTCAGAGAGGTCAGAGCACTCACGCTTTAGAGGGGGTTCGGCGTCTTTGTCTCAGCGACGCAGGTATCACTACACCACGTCACCTCCTTATGTTTTAAAACCTCCATAAAACAGGGCGCTTTGAAGCCGAGATCTACAGCAGAGTCAGACGCCCAGAAGACGACCGCGGTCTTACTCCTATTGATTGGACGGTTCTGCGATGAAGGCTTTGACCTTTTTCCTGGACTGTAATTGATGGAGTGAGAAATGCAACACGCACGTGCTACACACACATCAGTGCAGATTGGCTGCAGGTCTGATTTACCGCTCATGTGTTCCTTTAATCAACGAAGCCCGAGGAGGCAAATATATTAATTGACATTGATTAAATGAGGTCTTTACAGCCTTGACCTTCGGATGACTTCGCCTTCCATCAGAACCGCGCTGGCCTCGTGTTGCTCTCCGTCCACCGGGGCAACACGGCTCAGGTCGCCTCCACCTCCCAGGCTCCGCAATGACCAGCGGGGATATCCGCTAACCTCCACTAAACCTTTGGCCTCCAGGCAGCTATAAAGGCTGTTTTATTGTTTACTCTGTAATTCAGCACCTCATCTAGAGTTCAGGGGAGAATGGACATTAGCGGTTGACCTAATAACCTTGTAGGCAAAGGAGGAAAGATCGACCTCATATAACCTTTTTAACCACCGGGGCAGTTCAAGGGAAAGTTCAGAGCCGCTGCAGAACACTTCTTCTAAATGCAATAACGTTCTCTCGTCATCTCCTCTCATTTAGAACTGCATGTTGCTCGGAGGCAGAAAAAACACGGAGGTCCCTCTGGAGGGTTACCTGGTGGCGCCGATTCAGAGGATCTGCAAGTACCCGCTGCTGCTCCGAGTGAGTACGGCCTTGTGGATCTTAACCCCTGTATTACGGAGGTGCCACGCCCTTATGCCACCTCCGTAGGGCACCTTCTTTTCCTCTTCTCATCCACCACCACCACCTAGTCATTAGTCCGAACTGTCCCGTCCTATTTACATCAGCCTCTCCCTTCGCTATGAAACACCAGGCTCATATTCTGACACATCTCTATTTTAGTTCCCCAGATTGTAATAATAACACAGGAGTCCTGCGGACCTCACGTCACCTCCCCCGTCCAGCTGGTCGGACACTCAAGACTGGGCTCATTCATACCTGCGCTCTCAGTTGTTAGTTTTGAAACCGCCGTTTCCCGAGGTGGGGCGCGGACGAAACGAAATACACTTTCAAAGGCTCGTTTGAGTCGGTAATCTGAGCCGGTTCCATCTCATTCGTCTTGTTATGATCTATTAATTCACCCGGGCGTTCTCTAAACAGTCACCGGGACTGGAGCAAAGATGTAATAATAATAAGGGGGTAATCTGACGCTGGGCTACTTGAGGTCTTACAGCTGGCAGGGCCCCTCTAGAAGATACCACAGATAGCCATCACTGGCTCTGGATGTATAATCCTGAACACTGTAAATCATGTAGAGTAGCTGAAGTGCTGAAATTATGTATTTAGACTGCAGAGATATCCGGATATTTGATTGCACTCATCGTGTTTACTTACGCAGGAGCTGCTAAAGAGGACACCTAAGAAGCACAACGACTACGGCCTGGTTCAGGAGTCCCTGCAGGTGATGAAGGCCGTGTGCTCCAGCATCAACGAAGCCAAGAGGCAGATGGAGAAGTTGGAGATTCTGGAAGAATGGCAGTCCCATATCGAGGGCTGGGAGGTTGGTCTCAACTCAACGCAGTGTTGTTGTTAATCAACTTCATGTTGGCCGGAGAGTTTTTTCTTCGTCCCCCTTTAACTCGCCGGCCAAAGCTCAAAGTCATGACTTATTTAAAAACCACTTAGCCTTACGCCAGCAATTCAGCAAGAATTCCAAGTGGCACGACTTTCGTAGCCTTTAAAGCCTTCGTGTTCTCTCCGGGAACAACGACTCGTATTCACAATGGCCAAATTCTTTCCGCCTGGATGAGCCTGTAGTTAAATCTGTCATGCCTCGGGGTGACCAATCCAATCACCAATCAGGTGGGAGCGCACTCCTCCGTCCTGACGTCGCCTTTAGATTTCTGGGATTGCTTAACAAGGTCAGTAGGCCTGTTGGTGGCGGGGAGAGAGTAAACAGTTGCTGGTGGTTTGTAGGGCGAGCGGCTGAAACGCTCACGTAATCGACTCGGCTGCGTGCAGAGACGGCCGTGAGGCTTCCTGGACACAATCAGATGCATCCAGTGTTACGGGAGGTTGTGACGAAGGCGAACCGAATGGAGCACAAGCTTTCAATTCCGATGTTATGTAAGACAAGGGAACAAGTGGTCCTCCTATCAGTGAGTTTTAGGGTCGCTGACGGTGTTAAGCAGAAACAACTGAGCAATATTTATATCGTGATGAATGACACCCTGAATCTATTAATGCAGAAACAGACAGGAATTAGGATTTAGTCGGTGATGTATAAGAAATACTGCTTTGGTCTTTTGATTCATTCACACACACAAAGAGTGGTCGGATCAGAAATAGGCTCGGTGCTGGGCGGGGTGACACGCACTCGACACAGTCTTGGCCGGAGCTGCTCTGCGGTTTCCCCTCAGCACTTTTATTAATTGTAAACATTAGCTCATGCTGGATGCCGGACCCTCTGCATGCCCGGCTCTGCAAACCCGAAGATGAAACTGAGGAAAGAAAGAAGGGAGAAAAGAAGAGAAAAAACAGGGCTGAGCGATGGTTTGCGTCGCGTTTCGGTGTGGGTGTCGGAGGAATGATGGAGTGATTGTGAGAGCTGCTGTTTTTCCGTTCCTCCGCTCGCTTGTTTGCTTGTTAGTGCTGACCTGCTCCACAGCTGGCTGCCCTCGGGATATCCTGGCAGGTTCACCTCGCGTGGGAGAGACAGGGCGACGGCCCGCCGTGGTCATCGCAGCGGCTGCCAGCGTTCGTCTGGGGCTGCGTTTTGCCATTCGCTCGTCTGTGTTCCATCGAAATACAATAAGTTAACTTTAGACCTGAGATTAGTAGTTGTGTTTAATTTCATATTCCGTTCTGTTTAATTGTTATTATTAAAAACGACTTGAATTGCAGAGTTTGATTTGGCCTCCTCCGCTTCCTCTCGTGTCTCCAGCTAATTGACAAATACATTAGAAACTTTCCTAACTTTCCTTATTAATGACACACAGCGCTCGTCGTTCCTCATTCTTCATCCTCCTCTGGTGTTGTTATGTCTGGCAGTTGTCTGACTATAAAAATACAGGGTTGAAATTTAGATGAGGCAGATGACTGAGGGTTTTTAAGTGTTGCTCAAGTTTTTAGACCGAACAACACACTCTGTTGTACTTGGAGCAGAACCGACGTGACGAGTGAAAGAAAAAAGACATAAAGAAAGTGAAGCTGCTTTTTAAAGTGCACGAAACACAAAGGGGAAGTGTTGCTTCTTCCATTTAGGAAATGCAGAACTGAATTCTGGGCCCGTGTGATGTTGCCGTTGGCGCTTTGCAGCACACGTTAACTGGCTGCCAATGAGTTTAACATCTGGTCATGAGCCGGGGTGTTAAAAGACCCTCAAAGAGAATAAAAGAAATGTGAGAAAGGTATGAGAGAGATAGAGGGAAGAGACTCAGGGGGAATCAAAGAAGAGTGATCAGGAGGGAAGGGAGGAAGAGGAGAATTAAAAAGGGCGAGGAGAAGGAAAAAGCAGGAAAGGTTTGGCTCCACTGATGTCTCCAGCAGGAGGAAATGCTTAGCACATTTTCCAGCTCTGCGCGCATCGGAGTTATTTTTAGCTCTGAGGGGCCGATCAAACGTGCGACATAAATTCCCAGAGCAGGCGAGCGAAAAAGGAAAAGACAGCACATTTTTATCACTCGCACCAGGAACCCGAACCAATATGGTGACCAGGCGCGACAATGCAACACACAGTGAACGGGATGTTATTCTATAGAGGCTATTAACGGCGGCGGCTCTTTAAAAAGTCCCAAAGCAATCTGCTCCGAGGAAGCAGGGAGGGTTGGTGCAGACCCCTGAGAGAGAAAACAGGAAAGGCAGAACTTTGCAGTCCCTTCTTTAGATCAAACCTTATGTGTGAACTCTTGCTGTGCAGCCTTTTTGTTTTAAATGTCAAATGCATTCGCTGGTTTTTAACGACTTCTCTTGTCCACGCGTCTCTTTCACCGACCTGTTTATGTCTGTTTTCCAGGGCTCGAATATTACAGACACGTGCACTGAGATGCTCATGCAGGGTGTCCTGCTGAAGATCTCAGCCGGGAACATACAGGAGAGGATTTTCTTCCTGTTCGACAAGCTTCTCGTCTATTGCAAGAAGAAAAACAGGTGCCGGCCCCGTCCGACTCTTTGAATTTGTTTTCTTTTAGGAGACACATGCAGCTGTACTCCTGCAGATCATTTAGATTGTGAGACATAAAAAAAGAAAGGTCATCCAGCAGAGGAGACACATGAAACAGATATTTTATGATACCAGACGTAGATTTTAATTTTGACTCACGTTTTTTTTAATTAAACTTTTCTGGTGTAAATTACAATTAATGTGACGTTTATTATCACCAGTGAGTTGAGGCAGGAAACTCTCTTATTGCCAGCTATTGTTGAGCTTCTGCAGGCAGGATGCTCGACGAGTCCTCTGTAAGAACTTGTTTCTGCAGCTGCAAACAACAGCGGCTTCAGATTTGCATTTACATTCTGCACATCTGCATGTACATAGAAGCAGAAGATGTGTCGCCCTGACCTTCGGTCCAATAACCTGCTCAGCACATGTGAGACTAATCATTCTTTAACACAGAGGCAGGAACTGATTACAGCTTGTTTGTTTATTCTCATACGTCCAGGCGTTTAAAAAACAGCAAGACGGCCACGGAGGGTCCTCGCTACCTGTTCCGAGGCCGAATCAACACAGAGGTGATGGAGGTCGAGAACGTGGACGACGGCACGGGTGAGCGGACCTGTGGATGATCATGTTTCGCAGTCGTAAAATGTTATTGTTAGATTTTCTTTCTATTCTTTGTCTCACTTGCTCTCACAGGCAGCCTAAATTGCGGCAGAATTATAGGATTCAAACTTGAACTGGCTTAAAAATGTACCTTTAAACACTTCTCCTTCAGTCTGTGCTGCCGCCGCCGCTACATAACAAGTGGACTTGTGTCTCTTGGCCACACAAAGTCACTGATTATCATTTATATTTGTAGAAACCATCATTTCCTCTCTGCTAGCGGACGTAGACGGGCACTCGTATTGGGTGTTTCTGGTGAGAGATGGATGGGCTTGGGCCTGCAGAGGCAGCGGGAAGAGGGAGGATAAACACGCTAGGCAGGCGGCGGCGGAATAACTCATGGGTGTTCTGCACCACAGACGGGAGATCTCAATATGAAATCCGGAGCGACAGGAGTATTTTAGCTTGGATTCCTACGTAATGAAAGTGCAGCGACTTTTTCCCAGGCGCACACTTGCTGGCCGAGGTTGAAAAAACACCCTCAGGGCATAAAGGACACCACACTACAGATGCTTTTAGACATGATTGTAATTGATGATCGTTTGCTTTTTGTTACACCCTTTCGAGGGATAATCAGGGGTTTAGCCTGGAAGGCTTTTAAAACGTTCCTCGGAGATGGAAATAATGAGTCGACGAGTGGTCAAAAGTTCATGCCCAATGCGCTGCGGGATCCGACGTGTGAGCGAAGGTACGCGGACTCCCGAGCAGCCGCGGCTCTCAGAGATTATTCCGAGGGCTCGGGAGTGGATGATGCTGATGGATGGTTCTTCTACATTATGTTGGTCAACTCATTTATCTTATTAAAGTAGAGGAGCTAAAATCGATGAAGCTCTCTCTAGAGAGTTGAGGAAAAATGAGTGCCCTGCAACATGCAGTAGCATAATATCACCAGCGGGGGCAGTACACAGGTATACACAGCCACAAAACTTTAGAGGTGTGTAGATGAGGTGGACCATCGTCACTTTACGCCTCAGACATTGTCCATTCGTGTCTGCTTCTACCTTTCCTGTCGGAGTTACGGTGCCGCTTTGCCAATTTAATTTCCCCTCCTTTCTCTGAAGTACTTCATCCGAGTTACGGCACTGCTGCTTCACGCCGTAAACCACCTCTCCTTTAAATCCGGCTTCCCGACAACTCTGTTTAAAGTGTCACCATCAGCGCAGCCGCTGATTGATGGCGTTCCCCCCTTTTCAAACATGAAAAAAGTACTGCAAGCCTAAATGAGTCACTGAATAGATGCTGTTCCAGCCCTCGGCGAGGACTTTTATAAAACAAGTGGAGTCAAGATCTTTCCTGTCTGTGCTTCCCTCCGTCTCCCTCGCAGCCGACTACCACAGCAGCGGCAACATAGTGAACAACGGCTGGAAGATCCACAACACCGCGAAGAACAAGTGGTTCGTCTGCATGGCCAAGACCCCGGAGGAGAAGCAGGAGTGGCTGGAGGCCATCATGAAGGAGAGGGAGCGGAGGAAAAGTAAGACGGCTCTTTGGTGTCTCAGCGTTGGGGTGGAGGTCGGCTCGTTTTAACACAGTCAGCCGGGGAAACCGATCACTTTATCTTTTTTTTTTTTTCCTTTTCAACATCTGTCTTGGATTAAATAATAAGAATATATGCTGTGTTTTTTTACCCGAATGCATCCCGGCCCAGATGAGTGTGCGTGATCTGCATTTCTGAATGAAAGAATAAAGGAGCAGTGCAGAAATATTGCACGTGCCCTTGCTAACAGATGTTATCAGATTTCAAGGCTTTTGACATAAGCATGCTTTTATTTTCCACACAAGATTGTTTAAATCTCTCAGTAGTGTCAGCCTGCATAAAACTATTAGCACAGACACAGAAAGCTAATGATTATCTTGTGGGATTAAGGGACATTAACCTTAGTTAGCTGATGTCACATGGAGACCCGCAGCTGAGTGCAAAGATTATAAATCCCATTACACTGACAGGCTTTTTTTTTGCAAACCTCGTCCCGCCTCCACTCTGCAGGTCTGACGCTTGGCATGGAGCAGGATACGTGGGTGATGGTTTCGGAGAAGGGAGAGAAGCTCTACCACCTCATGACCAAGGGGAACCTCATTAAGGACAGGAAACGCAAGCTCACCACTTTCCCCAAGTGCTTCCTGGGAAGGTAAGGCTCACGCAGTTTGTCTCGTGGGCTTTTTAAGTCGGTGCATTTAAATTCGCAGGTCTTTTATTTTGACACGAGGTATGTCGGTGGGCCGTGGAGAGAGTTTGGTGATTGCACCTCTACTGTCTGCTCATCACAGAACACATTCGCAGCGCAGATCAGCGTCTCCGCTCGTGCTTTCGTTTTGGAAAAAATTGGCACCCGTTTCTAAAGACAGCTGTGAAGAAGAAGAAGACGTTGTCGCCTTTTTTGTTCCGGGGACTTTGCGTTATGATCTGCAGTCATGGGAAAATCAAATCCACTCGGATTTTTCTCATGAATCTTATTTAAGGATTATCGGTGTAGCGTCTGGGGACGGATCGGCCATCGAATGCCAGTCATAAATCACCGGCAGATATCCCAGTGTGTCCCGGCTCCTGCCTGCTTTCTGCCTCTGCCATGTCAGATTACAATAAGCTCTCTGCAGAGGAATCCATGAGGTAACTACAGTCGAGGGCCCGTTAGGCCGGCGGGCGGCTTCTGATGTGTGTGCAGGGAGTTGTAAATTGTTTGTTTCTCTCATGGCCTTGAGTTCTTCCACAGCTTACACATTTACATATCATGAATCAGTACAAACCGACCTATCAAGCATTCTCTTATTCGGAGGAGTTAAAAGGGGGGTTTTTACTCCCAAATCCTGTCCTGGAGTCATTTTAATTATGCATGAGTTTATGTCCCCGTTTCACTGTTTCACTCTCATCACATGAGATGTAGAGGTGGTTTTTGTCACATCAGTTTTTGCAGAAGTTGATATTAGTTTCCTCCGACTTCAAGCGCGGAGGGAGAAATACTTCTAAGATGTAGCTCGGGAGCTCCTGAGTCAGGAGAACATCTTGTGAGGGGATGACGCCAGCCGGGACGCCGATTATTGACGATCAGACCCATGAGTATTACTACACTATTACATCAGTCGTCTTTACTACATGATCAGGACAGAGAAATCTGTTCAAGAAGTCTATTTAAGTCGATTTAAACTGTCTATTTGGACGTCTGAAATAGTGCAACAAATCACATACGAGTGCATTGAATCATAATAATGACCTCGAAAATCAGCAGAGCTCAAGTCGTCACACCGACAGCCCTGTTATTTATAAAGAGCCTGGGGAGGAAAAGAAAAACAAACAACCAAAAAAGTCCGATGTGACATATCTGTGGCCGCGTTACATCACACGGCGGTTTGAAATGAGGAGTTTCTTCCCTCCTCCGGTTCACGCAGACAACACCAGATCCCTCGCGGTCTGGGAGGACGGGCGGATCCGTCAGTTAAAGGGATAAAGATGATCAAACAGCCGTCATATTACAGGCACCTCGGGGAGGATGTACGGTGAGAAGTAGCTCTGCGTAGCACCTGGATGACCACTTGTGGTAAACAGACATCTTAAGCTCCTCTGTACTTCCCCCGTCTGCGACCATGATGGAGATGATTACATGCGAGAGTAATGAATGTGAAATTGGAACCAGCGTGCTCTGATGAAAGCCACATTGCTCATGGCTTCAGCCCACGACTTCCATTGTGAGATGCTTTAATTCTCCTTCCGCGCCTCCTCTCTCTCTCTTTCTTTGACTTTTTGTGCTCGGGCTATTTCCGTCTCGTATTCAAAGCTCCTCCCCTTTCAGGGGTACAATGGTACTTGTGGTAATTCATCAAGGGAAATGTGCGTGACAGCTTCCAGCTATCGTCCCATTTTGAACCTGAAATCAGCGAACAAACACAGATTCTTACGTCTGATAGACAATAATAGATGTTGACGAGGAAGCCTGGACATCCTCCGCCTGCACGTTTTCATGGCTTTATCTTTCTTCCCTGGACCGGACTGGTCTCAGTCAATCACAGGGCCGACATATAAAGACAGACAACCATTCACATTCACACCTGCGGACAATTTACAGTCTCCCAACTGCTTATTTTTGGTCTGTGGGAGGACACCAGGGCACCTGAAGGAACCCGACGCAGGCGAGAGGAGAGCAGACCAGCTCCTCACAGGAAGGCACCTCAGCTGTCTGCATGATTTAAGTCCAAAGTGACTAAATTCAGATTTTATTTCGCAGGACAGTGCATGACATAACTGTGCTTCTGCTTTTAGAATAGAATCCTGCCGACAGCCAGAACAACCGGTAAAAATCAAACCTTCCTTGGCGGAGATGAAACAAATAAAAGAAGTTCTTTGCCTGATCGGAAAAAAGAACTTTTAATGAAGTGTTTTTTTTTCCCCGAAGCACCAACAGTCATCCTCTTAAATTAATGATGATGAGACAATTCCACTCAGCTACGAATGTATTTCAGTTGCCATTCATTGCATATCTGACCTCCGTACGCCCGAGGCCATGAGAACGGCTCTGCCCACACTTGCCTTTGTTTTTCCCTCCACGGTTTGAAGGCTCAGAGGTTAACAAATCGACATTATTGCAGATTTGTGCTTCTCCCCTGTGGTCTGTTAGAGGGTGAGAAGACGTCAAGGGCGGCTGGTTAAAGAGTGCAATGAGCAGCAGTAAGATGAGATCAGTCTGCTGTTTCTACTGAAACCTCCTCTTATTGCTCTGAGTCCAAATGTTGCTGCCGGCCACGTTTGTTTGGCTTTCGCGGGGAGACGGGACATCGAGGGTGTAATCAGACGGGCCACCGCTGCTCCGTCTGACTTCCCCCGGTGAAGCTGCCACTGTCTTACTCACTCTTTCAGGCCGTCTATCTCGCAGTCGCTAAATTATCCCGTTTAGCTCATTCCGGCCTCCAGAAGATTGGCCGGCGTGTTTGTTGTTCTGGCGATTGGTTTGTTTCTTCTTCCCAGTTGTAAATTGCGCGGAACAGAGGATTGTCTTCGCCGTGGAGAACGTTCCAAGATCCAATTAGATACTTCATAGTGTTGCTTTTGAAAAACAAATATCCCAAACTGAAGCCTGTTAGTGGTTTTAACAAACAGATGTGACCCCCGGAAGTAAATAGACATTTAAAAGGGGAATGTTTAAGGGATTAATGTGTGTGTGTGTTTGTCATGTTATTCCACCAGCATGATGTTTTGTGTGTGTCCCCCAGTGAGTTTGTGTCCTGGCTGATGGAGATCTGTGAGACGGGCAACCCGGAGGAAGGGGTCCACCTGGGTCAAGCTCTGCTGGAGAACGGCATCATCCACCATGGTGGGTTCTCACACTGCTGCAGCTCAGCCAGCTTCCATCATCCTCCCTTTACCCTGCTGCACGGTGCAGAGTTCGCACTTCCAACCATGTCTGATTGCCCCTCATCCAGCACGTCACATTCCACATTAGTCTCCCAGCTGATGCTCCCATTGTCGATGCAGCTGTCTTATTTATGCGTGAGCAGGTGTCCCATTTATACACTCCCTCGACACAATGTTTAGGTGAGGAGTTATAAATATTAATCGTTTCTAGCCGTTTGTGTAATATTAGTTCGGTGGCTGTTCTCCGGCTTCGTGTAACAAGTGTGTTTAATGCACGAGGCTTAAGCTCGGTAATGAACGGTGCACGTATTTATTCCTCAAAAGAAGAAGGGCCCCGAGCCAAGCTGCACCTTAAATCACTCAGGGGTTTGCTTTATTGCTTCCTCACAGAGGAATGAGATCGGGGCTCCTGACAGGGAGGAATAACTCCGAGCTCCTCCGAGCGCTCACGGGCCAATCAGAAGTCCCCGTGTGAGAAATGAGGATATCTTTTCATAAGAGGCGCCTGCACGGCTGCAGACAGGGATACTAATCTGGGACTATTTGGACTTATTGAGAGTCTTCCTCTTGTTTCCGGCTCATCTCATTAACGACTCTCCTTGTGTTCTTAAAGTCACAGACAAACACCAGTTCAAACCCGAACCCGTACTGTACCGCTTCCGCTACGACGACGGCACCTACCACCCGAGGAGCGACATGCATGACGTCATATCAAAGGTAACTCTGCCACAGTGGAGTCCAATTGAATTAAAAGCACAGAATTATTCATGTAACCTATTTTTTTCTTTCCGTGTCTTCGTCAGGGAGTTCGGCTCTTCTGCCGCCTTCACAGCCTCTTCACTCCGGTCATCAGGTAGGCAGACGTCTTCTTTCCCAGACCTTTTTCCAACTCGCCAGGTGGGGTCGGCGAAGCATCTGGCTGCTAAAAATACGACAGATAGAAAGCAGCAAAAGTGGAGGAGAGAAATATCACGGTGGAGAGTGAGCTCATTGCTTTTTAAAAAAGACTCAGTGGGAGTTGGCACAGGTGGTCACGGATCGCCTGCGGGTGATCCAGCGAGGAAGGTTTCTTCAAGTACTTTCACCAAATTTAAATCTGCTGGTGGTTTCTGTGCACTTCCCCTCCTCTGCTGTGTGTCTGCTTCATATTTAAACAGTGTCAGTTTTTAAAGCCAGTTCATTTACACTACGTCTGCCTCGCACGCTTCCCCGACTCCATCATGCGCTCTGACAGTCTGACAGTCTGACACCGCGTTACGCCGCGCGAGGCGAAACGTCAGTTCCTATATTTCAGCTTGAAAACACGATGCGGAAAAAAAAACAGTTTTCGTATATCTGAAGATCAGCATTTTGTTTTCCTCTGGCTTTATGAACCCAACTGCTCAGTTTTTTAAAGTGTCTAACATGTGAAAGCAGAATCGTTCCATGTGCCCGTGAAAAAAAAAGCCACTTAAACTCCAATGAAGTGGTCGCAGTGATTTGCTGACGTTGTTCCGTTGGAAGGGGCGAGCCGCCGCTACGCTTACCGCATCGAGGTTGGCTGCTTCTGTCGGGGTTTCAAATGGCCCTTTAATTTCACACCAATAAAACGCTCTAACATGAGAGGGCACCCTGATGTTCGGAGTGTTCCGGCACCTTTTCTGTGTTTCTGTTTGATCCAGCTACTAAAAAAAGCTTAATGTGTGTGTTTGTGTCAGGGCCAAACCTCTCGAAGTAGAAGAAAAAAAAAAAATGGCTCGCTGTGCTCGCTTGTCCTTGATTTGTGCGAGTCATTATCCGGCGTCTGATCAGCGCGGTCTCACCGAGAGCTCAGGACAATGCATCACAGGGCCTGGGAATACCAGAGTTTAATTGGAGCAACCAGCCCCGCTGCCTAATTAGGTGGAATTTCCTGGCAGAGCGAGTGAGATGAGGCAAAGTGGGAAGCCGATGCTACACCGGTCCCCACACGGCTTCGGTGCCCCCATTACTTTCCTCACAAGAAAGCGGCGAGTCTCGTCCCTACAGGGGATCTGATTATGTCCATCATAGGCGAATCCCCATGCACACTCTCTCTGATTATGCAACGAGAAGGATCCTTCAATATAAACATGCAGGAACACAGAGAGTTTGCAAGCTCAATGTTTATACATGTAAAGTAAAGGGAACTTTTCTAAAATTAATTTAAAGAATGTGAGAATAATAAATGATTCGGCTACATCATCCATTAACCCGTCGCTAAAGGTCGAGACAAACTTTCGTCTTTGGACAGCAAGTTAAAGACCTCCTCTCTGACCTTTCCCTCAAACTGCTGTTTCCTCCTGCCAGACATATGGCTGCCCACTGGACCGCTGTTTACCCCTAATTTTTCACTCTGACAGCCACACTGTGCACCAGCCGTCCGAGCCTCAATCTCCCTGGCTCGCGAATCCAAGGGAGGGGAGGGTGCAGGGTGCCTCTTCCTCCTGTTGGTGCGGTTAATGCTCGGCCTAATACCGACTCCACTGTCCTCCTCACACACCGACCCGGGCTGTCAGATACAGTTATGCAACAGAATGTTCCATTGTGGAGGAAGCAGGGCCGCGTTCGGCCCCCTCGCGCTTCACTTTTTTCTGAAGAGCCCCAGACAGCTGAGATTGGTCTTGGCCCACATGTCATGTTGTCTGAGCTGTGTGTGTGTGTGTGTGTGTGTGTGCGCTAGACAGGCATGCGTATGTGCGGTTTGCGTGTGTGTGTGTCTGATTGAGTGTTTGCATGTGGTAGGAGCGGTGGAGTGGTGTAAGACTTTCCCGGCCTGTAGCCCGGCCTTTTTTGCGTGTCCCCGGGGAGGCCCCCGTGTTCATGGGAAAGTCACGGCTCCATTTCATACAGCATTCTCTGGGTCTGGCGAATCGCGGCTGTGTGTAACACTGAGAACAGCAACACCAGACTGACATGGGGCACCCCGGGGCCAAACGCTGCTACCAGCCGGGCGCACTGGAATGTTGTTTTGCCGTCACAAATTTTGAAGAAACTCACTCCGATTTATGACGCAACTGCCGGTGCTTAAAGAGAAACTCCTCACGGTTATTAAACAAAGCAGTTACAACTATAAAGATTCACCACTGGGTTTGTCACAGTAACCATTGTGTCTTCTTTCACACCCATGCAGGGACAAGGATTATCATTTGAGGACCTACAAATCAGTAGTGATGGCCAACAAGCTCATCGACTGGCTGATAGCACAGGTAAGTGGAATCATATGCAACCATACGTAAAACGATCCGACAAAGCTTCCCTGTCTGAAGTTCCTAATGGCCGACACAGGTTGACTTTGGTGGTTGCAAGGAAAAAAAAGTCTGACTGTGTAGAAAGTCTGTGAGTAAAGGATCCCACTTCTCACTTGATTTATCACCTCGGTAAATATTGTGCTAGTGAGTTTATGGTCCGGATCGCTGGTCTCGAGTCTCTGTTGGCTCAGCGGTTAGAGCCAGAACGGGCTGGGTTCAAGGCCCATATACTATATATACTGTATACATAGAGGGAGGGACGTGGACACTTTGATCTCCCCCCTGGTTGCATTATAGGTCACAAGGGTTTAGCTTTATTTTCTTGCAGCGGTCGGAAGTTTGGGCTCGCTCTCCGGGTTTAATATACAGTCTATGGTCCGTCCCTCTGACCAAGGCAGGCGATCCTTGTCTCAGTTAGCCCCGCCCCCCCTGCTGCTCTCCAGGTTTAGTATACAGTCTATGACCCGTCCCTCTGACCAAGGTAGGTGGTCCATGTCTCAGTTAGCCCCGCCCCCTGCTGCTCTCCAGGTTTAATATACAGTCTATGGTCCGTCCCTCTGACCGAGGCAGGCAATCCATGTCTCAGTTAGCCCCGCCCCCTTGCTGCTGTCCAGGTTTAATATACAGTCTATGGTCCGTCCCTCTGACCAAGGCGGGAGATCCATGTCTCAGTTAGCCCCGCCCCCCTGCTGCTCTCCGGGTTTAATATACAGTCTATGGTCCGTCCCTCTGACCAAGGCAGGCTATCCATGTCCCAGTTAGCCCCGCCCCCCCTGCTGCTCTCCAGTTTCAGTTTAAATCGCCATCAAAACAGGAGTCCACAAGTCAACGTGTGATGTCACAGCTCATCTGTCCATTTCTTACATGCATCTGCCACGTTGTGATTTAAATAAATGATGAAGATCTATTTCCTCATTGATGTTTCGGGCAACATCGTCCAGTCCGAACTCAGAATCAAACATTTGTTCTTGACCATATTGACCACACATTTCAACCCCCCCCCGCCCTCCTTTTTTTTACGAACATGAAGGGAAGTTGAGAAGAGAAAAAAAGAAAGAAAGATGAAAGTGTCTGTTAACAAGCAGTGTTTTCTCTACAACAGAGGATGGAAACCAAGACAGCTAATTGTTTCTTGCGTCAGATGTTTGGCTCCCAGCGCAGCCAGAAACAAAGACGGAAAGCAGACTTGATTTGACAGCGTAGCTTTGACTCTGACAGGAAGCTTTGAGGTCGACGGATCGACTGTCCCGTCCCAGGACGGCAACAAAGACATTAGATGTGTACGGCAGCCGAACGCAGGATCGATGGCAGACCTGTGCATGCGCATGTGTGTGTGGTTGAGGACGGAGTGTGACTTGGCTCTGCAGGTCCTTTGTTCTTTTCTCCGTTTCCTTCTCTTCCTCTTTTGTATTCATCCGTTGGCTCATTTTCACCATCTTTGAACTCTTTGCTTATTCCTGATGAGTTTTTTCCTCCGTGTTCACTCCCTCTCGTGTCCTCTGCTACAGGGGGACTGCAGAACAAGAGAGGAGGCGCTGATCTTGGGGGTGGAGCTCTGCGACAACGGCTTCATGCATCACGGTACAACCAAGACAAACACATTGTTTGGACGTTTTACTCACAAACTGTGGGATCATCTCCATTAACGACATCAGTACATGAATTTAAATGTGTGTGTGCACATGCATAAGAGCGTTCCTATGACTAATAGCTCGGTACGGTCATGCAGAGTTTGCTCTCGCTGTGAGAACCTGGCGGATGGAACGTGGATGTCCGTCAGTTTAAGTGCGAACGGTCAGTCGCCATGGCTACGTTCGCTTTACGAGTCAGATTTTGTTTTTTAACACCGTCGCTTCCCCGGTGCCAAAGTCTACATCATGCACACAAACAGTGTAAGTCACAGCATGTTTCCTTATACCCCGATGATGTCACCGCTCCGAACTACGCACGGTTTCGAGGCCTCACGCTGCAAATAACAAGCACATCCATGGAACAAACCGGACCAGCCCTCAGACCTCCACAAGATAACTTTACCCTTTCCACCATTAAAGTGTTTGACGTGAATGTTTTGTTGCCGGGGAGAATGAGCTCATACGAAATTTATATTTGAATTTTAAGTTCTCCCATTATCTCAGATATTTTAGTGTGCAGGCATGAAATGTTTGCACATATTAATAACGTAAAGATAAACATTGTTGTCCCTACATATCATGCAGACTATGCAGTGCAGGGAAGCAGTGTCAAACATCGCTGCTTTATAACTTCTTCCACCTTTCCTCTTCATCCTCCCAGTTCCATGAAATTAACATTAAGTCTGCAGTAGTACGCACAAGTACACATATACATGCAGTACATCACCATACACAGCTCAAGCAGGAACAGACGCAGGCCCGACGTTCATCGTTACTGATTACGCAACTCCTGCGTGTGTCTAAACTGAACTAAGCTTTCAGATTTGAATTGCATGAATTTGAAACTCTTGTTAATTAGTTTAAACGTTTACCAGTCTCACTGGTATGCAGAGTCCCAGAAATATGCTGATGCAGCAGGTTTCCTTTCGCTTGCTTGTTTCATTTGCATTTATTCTTCGTTTTATCTCCTTCAGTGCTGGAAAAGAGTGAATTCAAGGACGAGCCGTTGCTGTTTCGCTTCTTCGCCGACGAGGAGATGGAAGGCTCCAACACCAAACACAAACCTGTGAAGCACGACCTGAAAATAGTGGAGAACGTCATCTCCAAGTCTCTGCTGGTGAGTGTGGGCTCATTGATTGATTAGCTCTCGATCTGTCTCATATGCAACGATCAAGCGTCATCATTAGGACGCCTGCAGCTGTGAGCATCAACACTGCACAAGTCCATTTTATAGCTCGGTAAGCATTCATCCAGACGAGTGAGCAAATACTCCGATGTGTGCTATCTGTCTGTGGCAGTATCTGCTCGCGGGTTGTGTGTGTGTGTGTGTGTGTGTGTGTGTGTTTGTGCTCTGTGAGAACGACTTGGTCTGCCGGCTTGTGACCGCACTGATGAGACACATGTTGTCCAGATAAGACCCAGCGATGGAGGATACGGCTTCACCTTGGAGGAGAGGAACAGAGTTCCCATCATCAAATCTGTGGAGAAGGGCTCCCCGGCTGAGGTGAGAACACACACAGGAGAGGGATCTCTGTAGATTAGAAGTATTATACACTTAATGCATTCAAGTTATACAAATTAAAAAGGTTTCTCAGGACGGTGCTTCAGTGCAGAGGATCCATCCATCATGCTTATAATAGACGGTATTAAGGGCGGGTTTCTTTTTGCTGCAGGGTTGGTGGAGCCTCTGCAGGCGTGTGTGCTCGGCTATCCATTTCTTTTTATTCCCAGTCCGTCCCTGCTCCCATTCCCTCCATGTCAGCACATTCAAGACTCCCGTCAAGACGATAACTGCTCAAATATTTAACGTCCAATGAACTTGCGTGTGTTTCCTCCTTGATTTACAACATTTTGTTGTCAGAACTTTCGTCAACCGGGCGCTCGCGAGTTCTTTTTTTTTTTCATAAACTTGTCAGCGGGGCAGTGTGAGGCCTCCGCAGGAGAATCCCACAGTCAGCAGAATCCTATTGTTATTACATTATAGATCCATCATCAGTCATAAATAATACAAAACCGGTCGGCCGCTAAACCAAACCTGCTGCACGCTGACGGACACTGATGCTCACATTAGAGTACAATGAAGGAAGCCATATATTTTTAGGTCCCCTTTGGTGTTTAGCTTTGATCTGCTGCATAAAAGTTTCAAGGCAAATGAGACCAATCTGAGTGCACGACCCCTTTTAATTCCCTCCAGTCCCGGGGCGGCTTTGTAGCCAGATGGAAGGTCTGGATTGCAGAGAGACTGCTGTGAATGTTTTATTCTAAATATTCAGTCGGGGACAAAGAGATCTTCTGCAGGATCTTTTCTTTTATACTATATACTAGGAAGCTCTCCTTCGTGACATGTGTAGAAATCTACATGCAGTTGGCTTTTTATACAAATAAATATTAATTTAACTCAATGCTTTTCTATAATTCTCTGCTTTTCTTTTCCTTTTCGTTGCATCCTATCGTCAGATGGCCGGCTTGGAGGCGGGGAAGAAGTTGTTCGCCATAAACGGAGACCTGGTGTTCCTCCGGCCGTTCTCTGAAGTGGAAGTTCTCCTCAGGCAATGCTTCAACAGCAAAGGACCCCTGAGGGTGCTGGTCAGCACCAAGCCGAGAGAGTAAGTCGGATCTACACATGCGTGTGCATTCAAACAGCACTATCAAAGTCTGTTGTTCGTAGCTTGATGCAGGCGTCTTCTCTCATGTCTAGGACGGTGAAGATTCCAGACTCTGCTGACGGTTTGGGCTTCCAGATCCGCGGCTTCGGTCCCTCTGTGGTGCACGCTGTTGGAAGAGGTAAGAGGGGCGACGCCTTCTGCAGTCGAGCAGCCTGGCTTCATCTGGAAAAGCTCCCTATCTCTTGGCTTTTATTTTGGCACAGCTGGCAAACAACTGGCGTGTCAGTCGATTGGGGTGTGTGTGACTTGGCTACAAGAGGCCCATTTATTCCCCTCATGCTTTCCATGTGGCAGAGCTGCTCGTGTCATGGCGCTGCCAAGTGATGAATTTGCTGGTTATCAGCTTTCCATATGCATATTCGTATTTTTCTCACTTGCTCATCTCCTTTTGTGCGATGCGGGAATATTATCTGGCTCACGTTTGCTCTTTCACAGTTTTCTTTTGCTCCTGTTACCTAACTCAGCATGTTTAGTAGCACTGCTATCAGAGCTGGCACCAGATAGGGTCCAATGAAAAAAAACAATCAATGGCCTTGTCTGGCTGTTCTCAGGGGAATTGAATCTTGTTTTTTTTTTGTTTTTTTCCTGAAGCAATCTAAGTGGGATAGCGGGGTAGAAATGTGGTGTTGTGCCTGACAGTGTGGTTGCCTGGGAACCTGCTGTGCGTTTCAGAAGATGCTCTGATCTCCCCCTGAGACAAAGCTTATAGTGTAGGAGGTGTCTAATCCCTGAGACATCTGCTGTCCCCTGCTGTCTGAGGTCAACTGGTGCAGGTGACACCACGGACCGACAGGTATAGCTGAGGCAGGGAGAGAAACACCTCTATCAGCCAATTAAAGCCGTGCTCCACTGAAACATCTGCACATCTGCAGCAGTCACAATCATATTATTCTTCACTGCCTCACCTTTGTTGTGTAAGCATGCTAATTGAAACGACAGTGAAAGCAAAAGAGAAAGAGCTGATTGTGTGTAAAGTAAGACTGACGGTGTGTTTAAGTAACCGTGAAAACAGTGGGAGTATTTAGTCTTCCCTGCACTTCCTTCTGATAATTGTAAACCTTGAATCTCTCCGATGGTCTGAATCACATCCCTCAGAGGGGGATATGTCTACCCCAGATAAACAACTTCCCTCCTCTCCGCGCTCTCTCACACTCCTCCCGAGCTGCCAAAACAGGAAACTAAGTTGTAAATACAAAGCAAAAAAAAAAAAAACAGGAATGTTGTTCAACCCAATTTTGTGTACAGGATGTGGAAGACGTGACATTTTTGGGGGATTTGCCGCTGTTTGTTTCTTCCTGAATTAGCTCGCACCTGCACGGTGATGAGCGGGTAGCTATCTCCCCTTGACACCTCTTCTTTCCTCTCCACCCGCCAGGCACGGTGGCAGCCACCGCCGGGCTCCACCCGGGCCAGTGCATCATCAAGGTGAACGGCATCAACGTGAGCAAGGAGAGCCACGCCAGCGTCATCGCTCATGTCACCGCATGCAGGAAGTACAGGCGACCCACGCAGGTGAGAAGGGGGAAGACGAAATAGGAGAGTGCGTCAGGTTTTATTGCAGGCGAGCAGGGTAGAATCAAGGGCACCTTACATCTCCTCATCCAAGGAGCTGCTGTTCCTCTGGTCCCGGACAAGTCCACAAACCTTAATGTGGAGCCTTGATACACATCATTCCTATAAAATTGAGCAGTGGTCATCTTAGAAAACTAATTATTTCCTGTAATTATGTCTGATTTGGGCCTGACAATGATACGTATGCTCACCAGCGTTCACACTTTTACTTCCCATGACCCGACTGCAACGACATTTAGATTACAAGAGCTGTTAGCAATATGCGTGAGAATATAGAAGAGCAGCAGGAGTGAAAAGGAGCAGATAAGAGAGGGAAAAGAGGTTGATTGTGAGAAGAAATGCAGCAGGCCTTCATCCCGGCTCCTGTTTACCATCATATCTCTCTTTCCGTTTCTCTCCATCTTTGCTTCTCTTGGGTCATTACGCAGAAATAATAATAGTCTTGGCTCCTCCAGGACTGACCCCTGGCTCACAGTGGTGGGCCTGCTTTGGGAGAGTGGCAGGTGGGAAAGGATCTGGGGGCGGAGGAGAGAGATGGAGAGTAGCCCTGCCAGGTTTTCTTTGCGGTTGACAGCAGATAATTGCAGGAGACGAGAGCAAACCAAGTCCACCTGTTTAAGGTGGGAAAGCAGCGCAGTACAATGAAATCCCAGAGGGTTCGTCTGTGGTGTGAGTTCGTCACTATAGCTGAGCTCCGCTGGGACGTCAGGCTTAATGAAATACTACAGGGTTCCAACACCAGTGGAGATCTGGTTTACATTAAGTATGGACATGGGGGGAACCTCCCTCTCCTTCTCTGTGTGCTCTAGTTTTACACCAGGAGACCACAGACCAGTAGGCAGACACAGCAGGCAGCACTGGCAGGGAGCCCTCGACGAGTGTGTGTGTGTGTGTGTGTGTGTGCTAGAGCGGGTTGATGAGATTGGCATTGGGTTCGCCTCTGTGGTCTCCCCAAATACCAGGTTTCCATATGTTTGTGAAGGCTTTTCATGGTTTGCTCTGCCAACCCAACTGTGACACTGAACACCGTATCTGGGCAGAATCCGCTAAACACACACAGCATCGAAACCAAAACCTCAGCCTGTGTACACACACACACACATGCAAACTCACCAGAAAGTTATATTTATAGCCCTTTTTTTTTATTTAATCTCCCTTTTTTCTCTTGATATATAAACCGAGCCTTTTAACGACGGTAGTTGTGTGTTGTATGTGTGTGACCCTAATCGTTCCCGTCCCTTTAAATCCAAGTGAAAACAATTGCAGTAAAAACTTCCATATAAATTAAAAGTATAAACAGTAAAAAAAATCTGGTCTGTTTGACTCGTGTGATGGAAAAGAACCCTCAATAAACTCCTCTGTTGTATTTCAATGTAGCAAGACACTATTAAGTGGGTGTACAACAACAGCGAAAGCGCCCGAGAGGACAACCAGAGGAAGAACCAGAAGCCCACCCCCGAGGAGAACGGAGACGGCTTCGAGTGCAAAGTCGAAGGTGACCGCACACACACTCACGCGCGTACTGTATATGTGGGAATTAATCACGTGGGAGGAGAAACACCGCTCAAGGTGTCCTCGGATGTAACGCAGGCTTGTGCACGAGAGCCCGTTAACAAGTCCGACGCAGCTCCGAAACCGCCTCATCTGGAGCGTGTTAGCCGGGGAGCAGCCGCCCCCTCCGGCTCATCAAGTGTTAATTCTCCCCTACAATTTATGGAATCCAGTGAGAAAGTAGAAACAGGAAAGCTAGTCCCCCTCATTGCAAACAGGTCTGGTTGCAGGATTTATGGCTGTATTAAGTCATCGTGTCAGAATAGAGCCGCTTCGTTCCTGGATGGGAGATGGCAGGAAGCCACGAGCGAAGGGTCTTCCTGCTCCGTGAGCTGCAGACGTGGTGGTCCGAGGCCTCTTAACAAGCATGTGATTTATCATAGAATGGAATTAATGCTTTGTTTCTTCTCGATCGCAGAAGTGATGGACAAGTTCAACACGATAGCCATCATCGACGGGAAGAAAGACCACGTGAGCCTGACGGTGGACAACGTCCACCTGGAGTACGGCGTGGTGTACGAGTACGACAGCACGGCCGGCATCAAGTGCCACGTGATGGAGAAGATGGTGGAGCCCAAGGGGTTCTTCAGCCTCACCGCCAAGGTACCACGTCCATGCAATCGAGTGTATATCTGATTGCATATCAGGATTATTGAGTCTCAGCAGGATCCAGCTGATCATTTCAAAGGAGCTTTGTGTCAAATGTACTTTTTATTTTTGCCTGCCTGCTTAAACTGACAGCTTCATCTCAGTCATGTTAGCTCCCAGCTGTGTTAAGTGCATCACAGCCGTATTGTTCTCGGAATGATCCGTGCGCGCATGCTGGTGTGGGAAAGAAAAGAAATGCAGCTTCGCTCTGCCGTATTCCCGTAATGAACAAAATCTCCTGTTCCTGGAAATCAGCGGAGATGAAACCGAGTCCTCGTGTCTCAGCCTGATCGAGATCTACAGTCTAAAGCTTCTAACAGCGTCATCCTAAATAAGACGCGCTGACATGCACATGTCCTCAATATAAGTAGTTCCCAACTTTCTCCGAAGTAATTTAAGTATCATTGTAAACATCTGCCCCGGCAGTCCTCGCTGTCCTCGGAGATCTGTGTGATGCTGAGTGTCTGTGTTGCCAGCGCCGTCGGGGCGCACGGCTTTTATTGTGTTTGAATCCCTCCCCGCTGCTCGCTTCCATCATCGAAGCATCTCATTAAGACGGCTAAGAGGTCTGAGTCTCCTTTT
This sequence comes from Macroramphosus scolopax, assembly GCA_901007825.1. Lineage (NCBI taxonomy): Eukaryota > Metazoa > Chordata > Actinopteri > Syngnathiformes > Centriscidae > Macroramphosus > Macroramphosus scolopax. Next base: position 10,507 of record CAAKHC010004111.1, on the reverse strand, counting down.
ACTCCTCGTATCTAATCTCCGATCAGGAGACTCCAGAGTCCGCACGAACCGCAACAATCCCAATCTGGCTTTAATCTCTTCGGATTCGTGTAAAGCAAGTGGAACTTTTTCGATATTAGATATAATGACGCGGAGAAATCAGCCACATTTATTTTTCTTTTCTAATGAAAAGAAGCGGAGTCGTTATATTTACACACCGTCAGTCGCACTGAAAGACGTTTTCACGTAATCGCCCCCCTCTCTCGAGTAGATCCTGGAGGCGTTGGCTCGCAACGACGACACCCTGGTGCAGATGTGCGGCAGGTTGAGCTCCAGCTGTGACGTGATCCCCGAGGAGCTGCAGGTACGCTTCAGCGCCATGTGCGGCGAGAGGGTGGAGCACATCAACCGGCGCATCACCAACTACAGGAAGGTAAATACGACATGTTAGCTTGATATTGCTTTGATGATGATCTTGACGGATGCTTAATTTTCTAACTGACGGCTTCTGTGCAGGAATATAATCAGCTCCCATTAACCTGCAAGTGGAAGAAAAACATTTAGCCAAGAGGTTTGACTTGTGAACCCGTCAATGACTGTGAATTAGTCCAATACGTCCTATTATCTGGCCCTTTAGTTTTCTAATTAGGCTACAGCTGCTTGTCGACGGAGCCAAAGACGTGTCATCGCTCTTCACTCACAACATGTGTCTATAGGCAAAACATCCCTGTGCGTGCAAGAGTGCGTGAGAGAGAGAGAGAAAGGAAAAGATCTGACTCAACGTTGGAAACGAGTCTTGGATTAATTACCAGTCACTTATAAATAGCCGTGCACAGCCACAACCAGGACTTTTGGTTGTGTAAGATCCCTCCTGCACTGGCACATTCCTCCTCTGGAGAGAAAGGAGGGGGAGCGAGAAGCAGCGATGTAGATAGAAGAATGAAAGGGAAGCGACTTTCAGAAAGGGGGGGGGGGGGGTTGAGAGATAAAAGGGGAGATGTTACCCCGAGGCCTGGAAGTAAAAAGTTCCAAACTCTCCGGAGACGGACAAGAGACGGTGGTGAGACATTCACTCTCCGGAGGAGGTCATGTCACGCTCCATCTGGACCACATCAGCTCGCTCGGAGCGGGAGCTTCAAACTATCTGAGATAACCGAAGAGGAATGTTTGGTTAAAGTTCCTTCGTTAACGTATATATATTATGATATGCTTATGTCTCTTGACAGCCCGGAGTTGCTAAGAAAAAAAACCCGTCACAATGGTTCATAGCATCTGCTGAACAAAGTCCAAGACAGGATGCAGGCCCGGTGACGGAGGGTTCAGTGGGAGTGCAACCAAATGTTTCACAGCAAACTCTTTTTTGATTTTCCGTATAAGCTCTGTCGGGCTCACGAAGTCCTTCAGGCTCTCTGTGTATTATGTTTAACATGGAGATGCTATCTCGCGGAGCAGCGTGGTAGTTTCCCCCTGCGCACTGAGATATAAAATATATTGACATGTCGTATCGAGCCACCGCAGGAGGATACTTCCACTTCACAAGTAGGCAAGATGTATGTGCCTTATCTGAGTGAGTATTTATATCTGGAGAAACTGCGATAGAAATACAACCCAAATGAATTCTGGACCGTCGATTCTGGAGAGAAAATACAAACCAAACACGTCTTATAACGTGATAAAATCACCTGCAACTATTCCAAGCCTGCAACTGACAAATGGTGATGATGGGATCTGGATTGGATCTGAAATATGAGTTCAATATTTGAGCCGCGGAGGAATGTAGAACTGTTTTTGTTTCTTCTCCTGATGAGAAACAAATTGCGTCCTTTCAACCCCGTCTCCTCTAAAACGATATCACACTTCCTATTTACCGATTCATTAAAGTCTGGTGTTGTTTTCACCTTGTGAGTCAGGTTGTCCTGGAGACACCTGCAGAGGGAACAATCACAGCGGGGATCTAAAGTACTTGAGCAGTGCATATATATTGCATTTCAAATCTCTTCCCATATTTCTCCTCATTAACAATCTTTCTCTTCTTCATCAGTTTGCTCGGGTGCTGAAGAACCGGGCGTGGCCGACCTTCAAGCAGGCCAAAGGGAAGGTATCCCCTCTCCACAGCAGCGACTTCTGCCCCACCAACTGCCACATCAACATGATGGAGGTGTCCTACCCCAAGACCACCACCTCCCTGGGCAGCGTCTTCGGTGTGCAGCTGGACAACCGGAAGAACACACTGGAGAGGGGAGGACGCAGCAGTGCTGAGCCGGGTGAGATACAACAAGTTAAGATATATTCCGCTGAATCGGCTCCTTTTAAACCTGCTGTATGTACGTTCCTCCAGGTAAACTGAACCCCATGGTCAACATCCAGCACACCATCACCACCATGGCCGCCCCGTCAGGTCACAGCTTGGGGCGGACGGAGGGCCACGGCCTTCGATTCCTGCTCAGGGAAGAAGACCTGCTGACCCTGGATGCCTACCAGAAGCTCCTCCACAAGCTCACTACTGTTGTCAAGGAGATGGAGACGCACGGGGGCCATATTCATGAGTGAGTGGCTGCATGCACACATGTTCTTGTACTTGTATGCTTTTAGAGGAGGAACTAGTCCGATTCGCACGCGCACACACAAGCAACACACTCTTTTTTTTTTTTCATTTCACATATGTGCAAATCCTTTCCATGTGAGGCTGTTTGAGTTTCATTAAATCGCCCGAGTGTGAGATTAATCTGCTCCAACATATTCCTGACAAACTTCAAAACAAAGGGGGGAAATTGATATATTTTTAAACACTCGCAATCACGTTTTTACGACGGAAAGAGAACGGCTCTACGTGATTCCGTTTGATTTGATTTGAAACTTTCTAGTGAAACCAGATTGTCCTCACATAACAAGCTGTAAGTTCGGCGGCCCGCTCGGGTCGATGTGCTCCATCTGGCTCTTGGCGGGCAGACATTTTGGTTCATTACTCCAGCACCTGTGAGCGCGGCCACGTTTCTGCTATACTTGTGAGGTCCAAAAAAACCGGGAGCACTCGACAAAAAGAGTTAATTTGTTGCTTTTTTACTGCGTGTGCATAATTTATGCACAAAACACGCGTCGTTTATGTGCAGGGGCTTAAAATTCGGATGTGATATATGTGTTAAGTCAATGTTTCCTGGCCACTCTGCTCAGCATGGTTGATGAGTTCATTGTTTGGAAGCGCATGAGAGTTTGGAACGGAAATGGGAAACACTGCTTCAACCCCCCTTCCCCTCCTTCCCCAGAGGAAATCTCAATGAAGTGCAGGCTGTGTGATTAGGCCCTCTGGAAATGATTGTGTACTGTACATGCATATCTGCATTTCCAGTGCAGTCACCCTTTCAAAATAAGATATTTTAAGATAATGTCTGCAGTAGTTGCTGGGGACAGCAGACCAATAACAACAGATTTGTGTGTTATGATTTTTTTTACATGATTTGAAGTCATTAGACGTCTCCTCAGCGCAGGCAGCAGCATTCGGGGAATGACGTTAAAAAAACGCTAGGTCGGGCAGAGACGTCAACAAACCGCGGTAATGATGAGTCGAGTCCACGGCAGGACTCTTAATCATGTCACAGGTCCTGTCGGTGCCAATTAGCGTTGTCACGACCGCGTACATTCAGATGATCCGAGACCCGGCTCGTGAGGTGATAATGACCTTTAGCATCTATCTGTTTATTTGTTTACACACACACACACACACACACATTCAGGAGCGTGTTACGGTTTCACTGTCGGAGAAGAAACAAGTGCACTGGAGTCGACATTGGTTGTGGTGTCAGTAGGTGCAGTCTGGGTAATTTGCTCCGACCTCTGTGGGTGTATTGACTCATCCTGAGCTTTTCATTAGATCAGTTTCCTAATTGAACTTGTTGCTGACCGGCTGAGGATCACAACGACTTTTTTGCATGCACACACACTCCTTTTGCTGTCCTCCCCCTGCGTTCATCTCCGTGTGCAATTGACTGATTTCCTCCTGCACACCTGTCTGCACACATGCACACAGACATCCTTCACTCCTGGTGTCTCGTCCTCTCTGGGCGTCAGGTGGGGCCGACGTTGACAGCGCCACTTCACAATGATGCCATAATGAGCTGAAGTAGTTTATGAATGTTTTCTGTCCTACACAATCCACCCCCGACCCCTCGTGTCCTGAACCGACCCAAGACAGGAAGCGTCCTCGACTCAGATTACAAATATTCTCAAGTAATTTAGGAAACAAATGGACGGATTATATAATTTCTTGGCCGACCCAGGAGGAATCCGACCTGTGAACCTTTGTCATGGGACCGTCGACCAGGAGTCACAGCTGTGCGAGGACTTTCCCGTTGACGTGCGTTCTATCAGGACCTCCTCCCTTCCTGGATCAGCCACCCCACTCTCCTTTCCCCCTTCATTTGACGTGTTTTTCTCAGTCTCCACGTCATTAACAAACGTTCTGAACGGCTTCAGAGCTACGAGGCTGTCAGACATGAAAACTGATCGCTGTGGAGTTTTGTAATGCAGATGCGCCGCGGGCGATTGATGCCTGATGGTTTAATGCGTCAGAGTAGGTTAAAGAGCTTCCTGTGAGTGATTAAGAGACGTTTCAAACGGCGCTGCTTAAAGCACTGATGTACTTCAACCGACTGTCAATCTCCTGCTTTCTCCCCCCCCCCCCCCCCCCCCCCCTCCTCACCCCCCCCCCACC
>CAAKHC010004106.1:1828-17251 GCA_901007825.1 Macroramphosus scolopax | reverse complement strand
GTTGTAAAGAGAGAGCCTTTAAAGACTTTAAACAATGACAAGAGCGAGCCAGCTTACCCTCCCTGTAGCAGTCGCTCTCTCATGGTTAGGAAGTCCATGGGAGTCTTGATGATGCGGCGGTAGCCTGGCACCAGTCGGGGGTTAACGGGTTCAAGGAATGGCCAAGCCTCTGCATGCGACTCCATCTCCATGAGGATGATCCTAGCAGGACATCAAATATCAGAATTAACACTGGTCCTTGTCCTGAATGCCCTAATGAATTAGCTCAACGGCAGTGAAGGTGGGACTCACTCGCAGAAGGTCAGGTCAGGCTGGTTACGGGTTGTCATGCGGCGGCGTTTAGCGCTGCCTCCTTCCCCAGAATGACGAGAAGAGGAAGGGGGAGTCCCAGTCTCCTTGTGCCTTGTTGACATGCCAGAACTACGTCGTGTTGTGTCTTCGTCAGAGCTGTGGTCTTCATATCTCTTCTTTTTCATCCTGGTCCGCTTTTTGGAAGAGCGCGGTGAATTAGATTCCTCCTGAGGGAACGAGCACATGTGGGATAAGAAGAGCTGATGAGCAACAAATGTAGCAGAGAAGTTAATGTTTGCTGCAAAAAACATCCTCAATTCTCCTTCAAGCTCTGATTTCACACTTTCTCATTCATGAATCTCAGGAAATGTCTGACCTCTGCAACACAGGCAGGACAAAACCAGTCTCCTTCTGGCACCTGGGTGATCTTGGGCCTCAGGCAGTACATGTGGCAGCCACGATCACAGCCGTCACACAGCAACAGGCACTCATCATTGTCTCCCTTCCTGCAGACCTGGCAAGCCTTGGGAGAGCAGCAAACATTAAGGTAAACATTTTATTCACAGCACCGAGGTTCAAGAAGAGTCTGACTAGATAAGTGTTAAGCCCCTTACCACTTTAGTCACAGATCTCTCCCAGGCAATAGCTTTCTCCAGCTGAAGTAAACACAAACAGAGCTGTGGAGCGCTGCGCAGGCGATCTAGAGCTTGCCGCCATGTTCGTAGTCGAGAGGTGATCTCACTTTCCAGACTGGAACAGAAAAACATCAGTGGGTGAAAAAATGTAAAATACGACATAAACAAATCCTCCCTGACACTCGTTAAAAGGCTGTTCTTCTCACCTGATGGCATCCATGGGATGCTCTTCTCCTGGGGTAGGGGTGAGCGGAGCGAGGCGCATCACTTCAGCGGGGTTCCAGAGTGGCTCCTTCAGGTAGCGCCTCTCGATGTTTCGCTCGAGATTGGACAGTCGCAGCACAGCCAAATCCAGCGGGTGGGTGGCGACGCGGGGCAGGCCGGACCACTCCTTTTTCGTTCGCACTGTCCAGTCATCACGTGGATCTGCATCATGTTCGTAGTACTGGAGGTCAACCCGGATGGAGTCAGGATCTGGGATTGTGTAGGGCTTAAAAGGGGGGGAGAGTTAAGAAAGGGAGAGTTTAAGTATAAGTGATGATACAGGTGTTATACAGAGCGGTCAATGGTTTGATCAAATGTTTTAATGGTTACCTGAAATTCTGCCATTGGCGTCTCTGTGATAGGTTCAGTATCACTCACTGCACTCTGAGGAGGAGCCTGATGAAGACAGAAAGGCAAATGTATTGTCAGATTTTTTTTATAGTAAGAACAGTGACATTTTTTGAACAACGACATTGTAACTGTGGTGAATTCCCACCTTCAGGTGGAGGTCAGCAGCAATGACCCGCTGCTCCAGGTCCTCCACCCACTGTAGGGCGCTGATGTCAGTCTCCATTGCTCTCTCCTGCACTTGCCAAGGCTGCTGCAGAGCCTCGATCAGTACATCCTTCTCCTCTACCTTTGACTCAAATATAGGGTCTAGTCGGAAAGAACACATGAGAGCAGGTGTAAGAAGAACATGTGACCACAAGGGGAAATAATCAGGGATGATGTTACTTTACATGCGCTGTGGACCAACCACTTCACAGCTGCAGTGATCCATGTACACTCACCACTGACGGGTTTGGTGCACAGCTCAGTTAGGCTCTCCATGTGTTTGGCCAGATGTTTATGGAGCACCTTCTCCCTGACGCCTCTCGGATGGAGAGCCTGTAAGGTGGAATGCAATTCCTCTGGGTCCTTGATCCACCACCAGCCACGCACCATTGCTGAAAAATACAGATGCATTATACACTGCTGATTAATCTGAACTACTTAAGAAATTGTTCAGTGTGGTAGCAGTCAAATTCATCCTCCTTTACACTTTTACTACTTACATGCTGGAATGGGCTTCACCACCAGCTGGGTGAAGTACTGCTGCTCGAGCTCCTGGAACACGGAGTTGGGAGGGCGGCCTCTGCGCTTGGCTGCGGCCCCTCGTGGCCCTCTGCGAGCAGGACTGGAGCCTCTGCTACCTCTTCTTCGCCTGCGACCTGGCCTGCCGGGGGTGGTCGGAGCACGTGCTGCAGGAGGGATGGGATCGGGAAGAACGGGAGGAGGTGGAGCACAAACAGGAACAGCAGACTCCGGGGTTGAGGTGGGAATGTCCTGCGGCGTTGCTGGTGTCAGGGGGTCAGCAGGAGCCAGGTCAAAGGGAGGCAACACCGGGTCCGACTGAAAGGTTGGGAAAGGTTTGTTAATACATCTCACTTCTAAATCAAATTGCGTTATTGTAGCATAATATATATTTTTGATGTTTCCTGTGTTAGGCAAACCTGCATGAGTGGAACAGCGAGTGCGGGCAGATCACTCGGGACCTGAGGGAGGAGTTTAGGGGGTGAGGTGGGCATCTGGGGCTCAGTCAGAGAGTTTTCGTCACAGGGTTGTTTGGGGAGCAGGTTGAACCACTGTCCCTGTTTCTCTGCCATCTCCTTCACACTTTCTTCTGGTTGATTACTGTCTGAAGCTTCAGCTGAGCATGTGCCGTTGGTCGCTGCTTCCTGTGACTGGCTGAGCCAGCTCAGGAAAGCAGCCTGCGTGAGGTCATGTGTACTGCTGGTCGGTGATCCTGGCCCGTCGTCAGACCCCGACCTGATGCTACTTCGACGCCTGCGGCGAATCTTTGCTGTGCGGAGATGGAGCTCCACCTCTGGTTTGATTTTTCTGGGACGTCCTCTTCCTCTTGGCCTGCTCATGAGGGATGCTGTGCCAGGGAGGGGGTCATCCTCCAGAGGTGACATCTGGGCATGAGCAGAAGAGGGTGAGGAAGGTTGAATATGAGGAGGAGTTGTGGCCATCGGAATCTCCTCGACTTTGGGCTCCTTTTTGAGGAAAGTGACTGGCACGTCTGCTACAAGGACGTCTTCTGAAGCTGCAAAACACAGCAAGTAAAGATGAATAAGCAACGTGTTAAACGATTTCAAATGAGAGGGATGTCTTTAAAATGGATCTTCTGACTCACTCAAAAGCTCTTCTGGCCCCTCAACTAGAACTCCTCCGAGGTGAGGTAGTGCCAAGTATCTGCGGCGGTACCGGTCCTGGCCCAGCAACACAGCCCGCATGGAATGAGACGACTGTAGCAGCTTTTTACGGAAAAATGCTTGGCGCTGTGGAGGACCAAAGTTAGAGTAGTACTTAATAGATAGTCACATGAAGGTATAGAGCGGTACATCTGAATAGCATCAGCCTCACCTTAGTTAGCTTATCTATCTGCCTTTCAAGCTCTGGAATGCTGGCGTTGGTTGGGCTCTCACTCTGTAGCAGAAAAAGAAAATTAGATGTAGAAGTGATGCATTTCTATTACGTGTAAAACACTTAAGCTCATACGTACATCACTGAGTTTGGGCTCTTCTTTACGTGCTCGGCGGCTGCCTCTCTCCAGGACGACACTCTCCTCCAGACTGAGATTCTCTTCCTCGGCCACTCTGGCACTGCGCCGCCTCTCCTCAAAACACAGCTCTTCCTCGGAGCGCCCTGTGCGACGTGAAAGTGCTGCCTTCAGTCTGTAAGAGAGATCACAGATTTTTTTTTGGCTCTATGCTAATCTTTTTGATTTCCGGAGAGAGAAGAATCTTACTTGCGAATTTTCCCCTCAATGATCCACTTGTTCTTCCTGTACGTTGCCATGTTCTCCAACGTGTTGTCAATGTCACTGAAATACAAAACAGCAAAGTGGGAGTAAGAAACTTTTAGGTTCAAGAACACAGAAAAAAAAAGATGGTTCTTTATCTGACCTTGTCACAATGTTACTGCTGTTGAGCTCCTCCACCAGGGTCGCCAGGATGGCTGCCTTGGTGTCGGGGGGCAGGGCGTGAAATGTTTTGGTCCTCAGTGTGTCGCAAACCTCGGGCTCATAACCATGAGATTCCAAAAAAATGCGGAGTACCTCTGACACTGTGCTGCGGGTCAGTTGTAAATCAACCAGCTTGTCCCCAAGGATCTTTACTGACTGAAGGTTGAGACGGTGAAACAGAGAGAAAAGATTCATTTTAAGGTTTCTCATTTGGATTGCATTAATGAGAGATAAAGCCCTTATTCTATCACACACCTGATAATGTGAGGGCAAGCCTGGATCATGGAGTGCAGCCTCCATCAGCTTCATGAGGAGGTCCTGCACCTCTCCTTGGCTCTTGCCCAGGCCGAGGAGGCCCTCCTGCAGGGTAGCAAGGCTGGGGATATCCTTGGGTACATTGAGACCAATCACCTTTCCATAACCATGAAGGAATTCAACCACTGCCAGGCAGTGTGCAAAGGCCGGACCTGAGAGAACCACACCAGGGATACGGGACAGCTCCGGCAGAAGCTGGAGGAGGAAACATTTACGGAAAAGGTTATGATGACCTTGTCCTCTGATAATCCAAGTTAGATAAGAGTAAGTGAATGACGCAACTCACTTTGTGGTCAGTAAAACACATGTCCTCTGCAGGCTTCCTCAGTTCTTCTGCTATCAATTGCTGCCTCTTGCGTTCCTCCAGGCGCCTCTGAGCCTGCGCTCTCCTCTCTGCCGACCTCTTGGCTGCTAAAGCAGCTCGAGCGGCCGCCTCCGCCTCAGCCTGGGCTTTCGCCAGAGCCTTGGCTTTACTCCGAGCACCCAGCACCCTCTTACCCTGGGCTATCCTCTCCTCATCTGTCTGCTGTATCGGAGGAGGAGCCGCAACCTTGACTGACCTCCTGCGACCAGGCTTCTTGGGCTCGGCAGCGGAGTTTGATGCTGGCTTGGCAGGCAGTGGGGCAGTCGGGTCTGGTGGTTCAGCCTTCACCTCTTGGTCCTTGGTCTCTTTGTCAAGCTGAAAACAATATTGAAATTCAGAACAGTTGGACGCGATGACGATGTGGTGGACAGTGACAATAAGTTGTTTTGTCTTGAGTGTTGCATTTAGTCTTCACCTTGGCTTTCTTTTTTTCATCTTTCATCTTTTTAATCTTTGCGTCCTCCCTCCGCTTCATTCTCGCCTGAAAAATCAACACAAGAAACAAAATTAGAACGAGACGTGAACATCGTAACAGTTCAACATGCTAAAAACAGTCTGGAGTTCAAACCTTTCTCTTCATTTTCTTCTTGATTTTTGATAATTTCTCCTTTTCCTCCTCCGTTAAAGCTTCTATAAGAAGGAAAACAAACAATTAGACACTTTAAAAATGTTTGGAATTCATATAAGTGATCCCTTTCTTGCTTTTTCTTAACTACTAACTACACCAAACACACCCCTGTACACCCAGACGCCCTCCAATCAATAGTCACTCACCCTTGGCCTCAAGACGGTTCAACAGCTTGGCATCAACTTTGCTAAGGAAGTCAATCATCTTGGGTTTGGGAGGTCTACCCGGGCGGCGGGCCTGCCCTCCCCTCAGAGTACGAGCCCTGCGAGGCTTATCGGGGTTCGGAGGCCGACCTCGCCGACCAGTGATGGCCATAATCATAGAGGGGACCTCCTCATTAGCCAAGAGAACCCAGTCCATACCCTGGAACACACCATAGAGAACCAAGTGTCGGCGTAATGTCTTTCACACAGTGTTCGTCATGCTGTTAGTTTAACTGTTCTGTAGTTTGGAAACAAACGCCTGGAGTTGATTTGACTGCATCATGTATGAAACCTTATGTAATGTACAAATAACACCAACCTCCTGGCTTTCTCTCTCTTCATAGAAGTCACCAACAGGCATGCGTGGGCTGAAGCTGAAGTGTTCTCTGGAGACAATGCTGTCCTGGTGTTTCTTCAAGTACTGAGAGAAGCAGGACAAAATGAACGTCAATGTTTGGATTTCAATCAATACAAGATTGTCTGTCATAGTTGCTGGGAAAAACTCTGATTCCAACATTTTAAAACATTTTTTGGTGGTGAATCGTAGAAAATGTACCTTTATTATTTCAGGGAACTGCTTCATCCTCCTGCCACAAGGTGTGTAATACCAGGTTTCGCCCTTCATGCGATTCTCCATTTTCTTCACACGAATCTCTCTCCTCCAGCTGTTATCAAGACAGAATTATAACAGTAATGTCAGTAGTTTTTAGAAACCAACTACAGACAGAAAATACTAAATACCATGTAGTAAGTGAATTATGGTGAGTGAATTCACTTTCAGTTCATTGAGTCATCTTGTTTGGATGATGAAGTTATTTTATACATGAAGCTTTTCATTTTGAGGCTGAAATGTTTGACTGCTGAGCTATAAACAGATCCGATTTGATTCTTCACTTATATCTAATTCAGATTTGAAGCCTCAATAAGCAGTGAAAGGGATCGTTACCCGTGCTGCAGAGGGAACTGAACCTGCTCCTCCGTTGCGACCCTCCGTCTGTTGGATTCACCTGTTGAGATAAATGCACACGAGCAGGCTCAACATTAGAGTGTTAAACTGGGATATTGTGTCTAAATAAAGCCTCTTCTTCCTCCTCTTTATTACCTGCAGTGGAGCTGTCGTCGTCGTTGTCATCAGCATCAGCAGTTGTTTCGGCAGGATTTACCTCTTGGTCTTTTTTCTTGACCCTTCTTAGCTTCTTGGGTTTCTTGAATGCTGCGCTGAGGGTTGACGCGTTGGCGAGAACAGCTTCAATTGTGGCTGTGACTGGATCAACCTCCTCGGACGGAGGCACCGCCTCACCAGATTCATCTCTGACATCCGTTTTGAGAGACGCCTTCCTCTTTCTTCCCCTGACTCCCTCCGGTTTTTCTCCTCCTTCATCGGTCTTTATCTTCTCCACTTTAGGGCTTCGGCCGCGTGGTTTTCGCTGGGCCTCCAAAGGAGCTTTAAAACAATTAAAAAGGCAAAATATTTTAAATAAATAAATATATTTCTAGTTACATTGTACTAAATTAGGAATGTTGCATACCTGAGGTTCTAATCCACATTGCCTTTGGAGCTTGAGGTTTACGTGGTTTCCCTGGGCTTTTCGAATGTCCTCCAGTAGCTGACCCCACCTGATCAGTGACGGGTTGAAGTGGGTGTACAGCAGGGCTCTGTGCTGGGGTACTGAAAGCGATGAAGTTTTCATCTCTCATCTTGAAACTCGGAGGAGTCATTGCCTCAATAGAAGCTATCTTCCTCCCAATGCGTCCACTTGAATCAGGTGTATCATGTCCTTGGAGCTCCCAGTCTGCTTCAGATCCTAAACAAAGGAGGAAGAATTACGTAACATTTAAACCCTTTTAATGTGCAACTTTTTACAAGTGAGGAACAACATTCAAACTTCAGCGCAATAAACTTTATCTGTTTAAGTGATATTCATAATTAGAAAAATACATGTGCAGTAACCTCAGATTGAGGACAATGTGCTCCTAGTTTCCATAATTATAAACTTAAAGAAAGTACCTGGAGGACCTGGCTGGGTTGGCCCAAATGAACATGACATGGATGCATCACTTGTGTCAAATGGGGGCTCTTCCATCTGAGATGTATTGTTTAGAGAAGACTGCAGCGTGGATTCCCCAGTGATTGGACAACTGTTCCTGGTTCCCTCTTCCCTGGTGGAGTCAAGTGTGTCATCTCTGGAATACTCCACAGAGGAACTGCTATCTCTTGTGGTGTCTAACGTTGTAGATGGTTCCTCATCTGCATGTGAAGTGTTTCCAAACTGAGAAGTGTCCTTTCCCGGTTGAAAGCTGTTGTCAAAGGAACTGGATTCATCTATACACGAGCTGTCATCTATAAGTGAGGTCTTATCCAAGAAAGAGCTGACGTTAATTCTGGATGAGGTGTCAAACGCCGAACTGCCATCAAATTGTGAAGAGTCGTCAAAACTTTCTTCTTCAGTCAGATGTTTGACCCTCGTGCTTTGACAATGTGATGACTCTCTGCGTGGAGTTTTCTCCGACGTTGAGTCTCCTGCCTCATGAATGTCGTGAACACTGCTGTGTATGTGCTGCTTTTCAGACTCCCTCTGTTTATTCTTGGGCTTTTGCTCGGGAGTGACTGAAGTCTGCAAACGATTCCCTGGAAGATCAAAGGATTTGTGTGTATGAACATCTGATTTCTGAGTCTCAGTCCTAGAAGCTCTGATGTTCTGTGGTGTCCTTATTGGTCCTGAATTAGGCTGAGGGAGGCATTCCTCTTGTTTTCTACCATTTTCATTAGCCAAAGCTTTCCTGTCCTCATGGTGCTCTGGCTGGAGAGAAGACGGCTTTGGCATATGAGGAAGCCTGGAGTTAGGATAATGCTGTTCAGAGTCAGAGCTTTGGACCACTCCAGAAGATGTACCCATTGCAGGAGGCACAGACACCAAGGCAGGAGGGGCAGACACAGGTGCAGTCCTGGAGGCTTGAGTGGTTAGAAGAGGTAGGGTAGAGAGAGGTCGGGCTGTAGGATGTTCTTGGGCTGCTAGTGAGGATACATTGCCCTCCTCTGGTTGAGTTGATGCTGCAGAGGTCGTGGAAAGACCAGAGTCAACAGCTGGAGACGTGTATAAGGAGTGACGCTGGAGCTTGGGCACTGGGTCACAAGGTTTATTGCCAACAGAAGGAGTTTTGGACACAGATGAGGGGGATGTTACTGAAAACCTGCTGGGAGATGATGAAGGTCCTGATATTGACAGAGATGGGGTTACACCAGTTGAGGAATTTTCAGTCACTGACAAGAAAGAAGTCACAGACATCAATTTTGGGGCTTCATGCTGAGCTGCAGATGTATCTGAAAGGCAAGATGTCATCATGGGATTCTTAGACCCTTGAACCATCTGTTGAAGAGATGAGATGGGTGGAGACACAGAGGAGTAAGAAGATGTGGACACCATAGCAGATGAGGAGACAGTTGTAGAAGGTCCAGAAGCTGTGGGAGGCAATGCCGCCTTGGTCGGATGAACCTCAGACTCTGATACAGGAGAGGGAACTGGAGGTACTAAAGAGAATGCTGCAGGTCGAGACACACTATCCGTCAAAGCTGGAGGTGCGCACAACCTAGGAGGTGATGCAGGTCGGGAAGAGGGCCCTGTTGACAGATACTTGGATCCAGCAGGGGTTACCTCAGCTGCAGCAGAAGTGGGGGGCCTGAGTCCTTGCACCATTCGGGGTGGTGAGGAAAGTCTAGGAGGAGTAGATAGGAGAGGAGCAGAGGACACATTGGGAAGTGTTGAGATTTGTTGTGGACTAGATTCCAAATCAGAGGATGAAACTTTCCGGGGCCCAGGAGCGGATATGGAAGATTCAGAGACCTGAGGAGGTGACGAGTCCTTGGACAGGGTCATTGACACTGCTGCAACAGAGGAGGATGAAGAGAGCTGCGATGACATGGCCTTTGCAGGTGTACTCACTGCAGGCTCTCTGACACTGGAAGCCATAACTGGATGCTGGGCTGTTGGCTTTTCCGAGCGTTGATGATAATCACTTGTATCCCCCATATGAGCTGCAGTAGATTTGGGTTGATAACTGTCACTTTTGGGTGGCCTCTGGGCAACAGGTGCCCTGTCCTTTCCATTATAGCTTGTGTCTACTTCCTTGGCCGCTTCCTTTATATGCCCTAAGAAAGAGGAGAGAACAAAACATCAATTCAAATTTGTTGAATTCAGGATGAAAGTGTTATTTTATTGAAACAATTATCATTAAACGGTTACTATACAGAAATAATGACATTATATAATGAAAATGTTCCGCAGGTACATCCCTCCATATCAGGGGGGGTTGGCAATTAGTTAATGGAAACAGTGTCACCTGCTGGTAAATTATGGCACTACCACACCATTCAACACAGGCCATTCATAGAAATTATGCCCGGTTTGGATGTGAAAAAGTAACTGTTGCTTCAACACCATTGTTTTATACATAAGCCATGTAAAACTGATTCAAAGCAACAAGGCAGGCTGATAGATTGAAATTCCAAAGAGGAAGTAGACAGTTTGACATTATGAGTAAAACCCCACTCTGAACTAACAAAGGAAATAGAAGTTAACGGTTTGATGTATGAGGAAATACAAGGTATCAAACCGAGAAATAAAGATGAATCAATATTTAGAAATAAACAATGGCATGAAAGGTGATAGAAGAAAAAGGTCTAACAAGAGCAAATGAGTCAAAATTTACTAAAGCATCTTTTCTACGAAAGTAGTCACCTTGCATTGCAGCAGACATGGCCACGTTGCTAGCATGGGGGCTCTTTTCCCTGCTGTGACTCTTGGGTGATCCACTCTCCTGCACAGTTGATGGTGACAGCATTGATAATGACGATATCCCTGCGGGGAGAGGGCTGCCAGTGCCCCCTCTACCTAAACTGTGGTGCTGTGGGCTGCCGCGTGGAGGAGTATAATTCTGCGTAGCTGGGGGCATCAGCTGAGCCTGACCTTGAGGTTGAGACTGCTGTGGTGGCTGCTGCTGCTGGGGCTGATGCTGGTAGTACGGCATCCCATTAGGCATCATTCCATAATGCTGTGGTTGCTGGTGCTGCTGGTGATGATGTGGTAGACGGTGGGAAAGCAAATGCTGCTGTGAAGGCTGATGTGGGGTTGGTTGTAAGGACTGCTGCTGGTGATGCGGTGACGATGTAATCCCAGGATGTGCCTGACTCTGGTAGGTCCCATACATACTGGGGGAATTATAATTTATCTGCTGTTGGTCGGGGTTACTCCTGTTCCAGTACGGACTCCCAGCAAGAGGCATGTTTGGTGGGCCTGCCACGGGGGGCTGGTGGGAGTTTTCAATACCCCCATTCAGTTGGTACTGTCCATGACCCTGAAAGTGGTGTTGTGACTGGGGCTGACCCATCCCAGGTGTGGGCTGCTTCTGGTGCATCCCATGACCAGGAGAGGTACCCATGGGCGGACCATACTGTGGGTGTCCCCCCCACAGGTAGTCATAACCCATGCTGCTCTGGTGGTGGTTGCTCACATGTGGGTAAGGAGCTGTCGGTGGGTGGGAAGAAGCAGGCACACCGGAGCCCAGTACAGTAGTGACGCCATTCACATTCAGTTCGCCGTTCATATCTGTTAGGACATATGTTTATTAAGTTAACGTACAATATCCATTAGTAATACATTGTTTAAAACATTGTGTTTCTTGTTCAGATAGGCTAAACAATCAAATTAAAGAACTAGAAATGTACTCTGAGAGTGCACATCTCCTCCAAGGCCAATAGCTCACCCTTCTACTATATTCAACTCCACAAATTAAACTATAACATGTGACTGGGTGTATTTGCTTGATCATAAGAAATAGGCCTACATTTCTTTTAAGGAAAAGGATCCTGAGAGTTTAACAACGAATAAAACACGGCCCCTTCACATTACGTGTCTACCAGCAGTTACTTCCAAGATGCTATTCTGCCCAGCTAAAATACAGATTTTATAACCACATGAACATCGTCTGACAAAATCACAGCACACAACAAAGGCTGAGCTGTAATTTCAGCTAAATCTACTGTAAAACAATCGGGCAGAGTGAAAGTTAGAAGCACCAGAATTTCTTTATGATGCTTCAAGTCTATGGCAGCTGCTGTGCAGACTGAGTGTTCCGCTTTGTCTCACTCAACACAGTAGATGCAGTGGAGGTTTGCCTCTCCCTACAGGGGCAGTGAGCTACAGGTGACTGTCTTCTTTGGAAAGTTGTTAGACTCTGCAGCATCGCTTTGACTGACTGGCAGTGCCATGACAGCTTCTACAGTAAGCCTCAATAGGAAATTCCACACCACAACAGATACAATTCTTGACAGATGGGTACTTAAAGAGCCCAAACCTCCTCAACATCCAAATCTAAAAATACTGTTTTATGCTATGTTGAACAGATCGGTCCCAAAGTGAAAGGGGTTATTCCTGGGCACATGCTACGAGTTCACATGGTGTGTGAATTTGCAGCCAGAATTATAAAACAAAATTATTATACACTGCATTTTGGCCAAGGATGACAATACTCACTCTTCCCTTGCTGAGGAAAACTCATGGAGGACCCGTTAGTATAAAGAGAATCCCCTGAGGAGAGTTTCAGTCCTGAGTTTGATGAGGAGTGGGTGCCATAGTTGAAATGATTATTTGCCTCCATCTAAAAAAGATCAGAAAAAATACAGAAATGTATACCCTATAATTCAATGCTTGTATCTCAGCGTAAGATGTTTAAATTACCTAAATGCGGAACAACACTCAGATGCACGAGCACGACATGCGTCACGTTTTTTATTTCATTCATTGTCAGTTATTTCCATGCAGTTATGAATACAGTCGACGCTACGAAATACGAGTTATTTCCTCATTGAAATTTCTACCCTAAACAAACTTGGAGACTGTCGGTTTTTGACAGCACCATTTCGCTCCGACAACAACCGTCAAAATGTCGCAGGCAGCTAGAGCTAAAGCAGATGCCAGGCCCCGGCGAGCAGTAATGGACAACCGGAATATTAGGATAGACGCTCATCATTACCGTTGATGAGGCGCTGCTAGCATGAACACAGCCTCCTCAATCTACCACGATAAACGCACGGCCCAGGCAGGCACATAGCAGTGGAGAACCGACCCTAGCCAACTCACAATGAAGGGTTTAGTCGACTAGTAACCCCGAGGCCTGGAGGGATGTGTCTACACCACTTGCCCTTATAATACAAAAGTAACTTGATTTCCTTATTCAAAAAGGCCGTTGCAAAAGCAGGCGCCGCGTTAGCTAGATCGCGCTAGCTTCGTTCTCAATCGAACAATTCACGTAAAAGCGATGCTAGACCTCTGTGGACACAGTTGGTAACGTGAATGTTTGATGTGAGCTTTATTTTTCAATAAAAGACGTTTATACTAACGTGAAATACTGGACAAAAGGTTATCATTTCATCTCCCAAGGTTATTTTGCTAAATCATCACAATAGAACCTAGCTAGCACACTTTAGCATGATAGCTAGCTAATAGCGTCCTTAACGTTTACCCATAGTAAGTTAAGCTGCGAGGTTAGCCAACAGCCGGGCAGCAGGTACCGCAACCACGCTGGTCTGTATCCATGATGTCCACCAGCAATAGAAATCCCCGCGGATGAAAATGTATATCAATCTATTTGCTGATAATGACCAACATTCATCCACTCCGTCTCGCTTGTTAACAGCTGGAGGCGTGCTCCCTTTTGTTCATGGGCTAACGTTAGCTAGCAGCCAGATGAAGTTACATTGTTTACGCTGCACGCACACAGACGTTTTTTTTCGCAGAGCATCATCCTCCCACACTGCCACCGTCAAAAGTTTTTCTGATATTTCAATCAAAGCTATCCAACCTTTCAGTTCTTGGATCTCGAATGCCAAATGGCCTCTAAAGCCTTCGCCTTAGCAGAAATGTGAGTGAAGATGGCACAGCGATAAATAATAAACAAGTGTTCGCTAACCTTTGGGTTTTAAATTAGCAAACATGGCTGGTGTGGTCCAGTGCGGCCATGATCACTGAACAGAGCGAACAGTAGCAATGTGAAAATCCCCACAATAATCACAATCACATCCGGTCTAATTAACAATCAACGTCAAAATAAAATAGATGTATTCGTGTAAAAGTATCACCACAGTCGTAAACATCAATAATAAGATATTAATAAGAAAAGTCATCTCCATTTAATATTATATTACTATTATTTGCTTTGACTTGTAGACGTATTATCAGTACATTGTTCTTGCAAAGTCAACAAACACAACAAATTATTGTAGGTGAAAGGACTCGGTCACATATTGTATTATTATTAACTTATATATAAACATTGCATGAATGTGGTACCTCTTTTAATACACTGCTGGATCGTACAATTTATCATATAGATTCAAGATTCATGTCTTAATTGTCATGCAGATATAAACAACTTACTAGTACAAATAAATTCCTAGTTTACTGTCTCCCCAGCCTAATGTCATCAGTTATTGTATCTGCAAACATATACTGGAATTTAAGATGTTAAAAAGAATAACATTTTTAATTAAAGAGAAGGTAGGTCTTAAAGGAAACAACTAAGCAGTTGTTAGTAAATTTGTATGGATACATAACCTAGCCATCAAAAACACACACTCAAACTGTGCCATTAATATTATCATTTTTTATTTCATAAGAATACAATCATTTTGGCCAAAATCGGACATAATTCCACTCACTCATACTGCAATACATGAATACATGAGGTAGAATTATGTTATCTTTTAAGTAACTATAGCTTTCAAATAAAAGTAATGGAGCAGAAGGTGCTATCTAATATGTTCCTCTAGTCAAAGTAGACAGCAGCTCAACCTGAAAACCCAGAAATGTACCTGAGTAAATACACTAAACGTATTTCCATCATTAAACAGTTACAAAGTATAGCAAAAAGGTGTGCCCTTATGATTATTCAAAACTGGGAGGAGTTTTTGTCCAAGACTTATTTTGATTCAAGCAGGTTAAATTATCAGTAGAGATGTGACAATTAAGACCCCTTCTGTTGAAGGAACTTAACTGCCAAATTTACGCTTTTATTGTAAAGTGCCTGAGTGAAAACAGGAAATTAGTGCTGCACTTTACAGTAACCTTGTGATAGGAGAAGGAAATTAAGGCCTAAAGAGGAAGTATGTTAACGTTGTTGACTGAGGAGCCTGGAGGTTTCTGGGTCCTAGCGCTGTCCGGCCAGGTCCAATGCCATTAGGGCAGGGGTCTTCAACGTTTTCAGGCCAAGGACCCCCTAGCTGAGAGAGAGATGAAGCAGGGACCCCCTCTATACTGTATAAAATTGTGTTTCACATTAAACTTTTTTTGGTTTACTTGGTTTGCTCTTTTTTCGCTCTACACCAAGCCTCTTTACCAAAAAATAGCAGATCTACAAGCTCTGCTATGTTTGGCTAAAGTTTTCCCCAGAAAAAGGGATGCTAGGGTTCAAGTGATTAAGATAAAAAAAAAATCATTTCACACACAGATTTGGCGGACCCCCTGTAGTAACTCTGAGGACCCCCTAGGGGTCCCGGACCCCCTGTTGAAGACCCTTGCATTAGGGCACTCAAATAAAGGACTGTGGTTCAGTGGTGTTTAAATGGACTGCATCATATTGAGGAGTTTCTATTATTTTATAGCATGGCCACCAATTTTCATGTATGTGGGGCAGAATATTAGAAACACCTTTGAATATTT
>CAAKHC010004102.1:0-16556 GCA_901007825.1 Macroramphosus scolopax | reverse complement strand
AAAAGGCCCCCCCCCCCCCCCCCCCCTCCGCTGGGGGGTTATCAAACAATAAGAAATGAAAACCGATCTGTTTTCAAAAACGTGTGGTGAATAAAGGAACTTTTGACTTGTGTTTTCTTTCAAATTGAGGAAATCAACCTGTAGACCACAACAACAGGTTCTCCGCTTCACTGTGATGTATAAAGGCTGCGGGGGTTTCAAAGAAAGAGGATGAGTGGTGCATGATGGGTACAAAGCGCCGAGTAAAGGACCTTTTCACCTTATCAGAATTTGCATAATCACGTCTGGACCGGAGACGGTGTCCATCTATATGCAATGAGCTCCGTCCAGCGTGAGGAACCAGGATCACAGGACTGATCAGACTGAACAGTGCTGATCAAATATGGATCAAGATTCTGTTTCTGTATTTCTCATGTCTACGTCGTGAGACATTAAAGGTTTTCTGATTCTGATTCTGATTCTGATTCTGAAGCTTCAGTCTCCACCATCACTGTTTGTGTTTAGGTATCAGTAGTTGTTGGAACGTTCCTCACTCTGATTATGTACCAATAATATTGGGACAACAAAGATATCTGTTCCAGACAGCCATGCTCATTATTGTTACTGTTACTATCATTGATATCAGATTGGGCTGAGGAACAGAATTACCTGTACATGGGTCAGAAGGTAAAGTACACACCATTTATTATTTTTCTTATCAAGCTGTGAATGTTTCAAATCAAAATCCTGGTGAACTAAGACAGGGAGGATCCGAGCCACTGATTCAATAGTTATATGCAGGAAGTCGATAATAACTATAATAATGATAATTAACCCAGAAAGAAAGAATTTCAACTGGAATTTTTTGTGCTGAAATAACAATTTCTTTTTAAACAATTAACTTGGTGTCCACTTTCTAAAATGAAACTGAGAGCAGTGGAGAGGTTTGGACAACTCTGGTATTCATGATGGGATTGATGACTCAAATGTATATTTCTCTGAACTCGTCATGATGGTGGGTGACGAGGGAGGAAGAGCTTGCTTTAGCAACATAAAACAGAAACAGATCAGAAACATTCTTACCAGAATAAGATCAAATGTGTGAAATAATAGTATTTTTGTGATGTGTAATTGATGATCTGTGATGTATCTGAATTATGCACCATTTGCACCTTCATCTCTGAGATCAGGAAACTTTTTAATCATCCAATAAACATCTTTACTCACCTCCAATCCAGCGTCTGTGATGGTGGACCTCTTGAGGCTGACGGAGCGGACGCCCTTCTTGGAGAGCGGGTAGTTATCAATAAACTCACATATGTCCAGATCTGACACACCCACTAAGCAGAAGGACTGGAAGCCGCGCAGTGCGAAGGCCTGCAGGCTGACAAACTCCTTCTCCCCAGTGGGCAACAGGGTATAAAGCTCCTTGGCGTGCAGGATGGGTGTCACGCCCTCCCAAAACTTGGGCTGGTACAACACCTTGCGCCATGTCTTGCATACCTGCGCCAGCACACATTTTTCAGCTGTGGTGAAGTACCACAGCAGTCGGTTGAGCAGCTTCTCATCCAGCACAAGCTGGCGCTCCAACAGCATTGGTTTGGGGAGAGTGAGGGGGGGTAGCTGACGAAGGGACTGCTTCAGGCCCACCAGAGGCATCCCGGGCTCCAGGTCAGGACCCAGGAGAGAGGCGGCTGAATGTGGGATGCCAGGGCTGTCCAGGTGGTGGTGGTGGTGAAAGGGGAGGGAGGATGGTGGAGGAGGCAGGATGGAGGGCACCGAGGAGGACTGGCACAAACGGTTCTTGGCAGCAGGTGTGCCTTTGGTGATACTTGCGCTGCCCAAACCGTTGGGCTGGCTCGGGGGCAGCTTCACCATACCGTTGCGAGTCACGCAGGGAGACTTCAGCTCGCTGGGGGTGGACATGTTCAACATCGGGAACCTGGTGGAGAAAGACAGAGAAAGAGGCTGCGTAAAGACTCTGTATGAACGTCGTGGGTGTGTCAAGACTTATTGAACTCATTTGGAACTATGGAAAGTGTTGAAGCTAGACAAGATGCATGATTGAAACTAGTCTAGATAGTTCAGTTAAAAACAAACAGTATTTAGTGTGTTTATCTTACAGACATTGTCTTCATGGAGTGTGTGATCACAGCATTAGAAACCCAGTTCATATATTTACCCAAACTTCTATCCTCTATCACCATCCCTTCTAGGACTTTTTGAACACCAGGTTTTCCCCGTAAACTGACTCGCAGAGTGATGAACAGCCTCAACACCACGTATCAAACACCAGATATAGTTCTTGGGCGGGACTGATGGAATTCAAACCTGAAGTTTAAAGTCTAGCTGAGGATTATCAAACGTCAAACTAAGCTGACCGCCTGCGCAGACGAACAGGAGAGTGACAACAACAACAAAAATATGATAAACTCTGGATAACCTATTATAAAACTATTTACATTACAGTTTATATTGTGTACCTGTGACTAATATTTCTCAGCACTGCTGTTATAAATTGCCTTCGATTGAGAAGAGACCAACTGAGAGCACAAAGAAACAAAAAATAAAAAAACTGTTTTCATCAGCATGTTGTCTTAATGGGCTGCTGGACGAGAGCTGGACGCTGCATCCAAGTGATGTAAATGACCTGCTACTGCCCGTGGCCTCATCTAGCCTGTTCTCTGTGATCTCACTGTGTCAGCAGCAGGAGGAGCTCTCAGGCTCAAACTGATCACTTATGTAACACCATGACTGCAGGGCAGCCTGCTTCAGCCCCACGCCACCTGAACCACCAGCTGCACTGCTCCAACCCACCACATCCACGTACACAGACTAACACCTGACTCTCCATATTGTCTGTAAGTTGTCAAGTGCGCTTTAAGCTATGACCACGTATTGTAGCGTTTTACATTTCATCACTTTAAAGTATTTGCCGTTGCTCCCCGAGCAGATGGAGCTCTGCCTCCGCTGCAGCATCACAGAGCCTCTCCATTACATAATACAACAATGTTGTCAGTTAGACCGGCTACAGCGAGCGCCCGTTTAAAAGGAGGCAGACATATTTCAGAAGAATGGAGGGCCAAGCCGATGAAGATGAAGAAATATCTACTCACATGTCACACCCCAGGCTAAAGTCAAAGATTCCCCCTCCTCATAAGGTAACAAAATGTGTGGCAACAGCAAGATCTCTATTTACCATTCGTTCATCGTGGGGCTGTGTGTGTCTCTGTCGGGAGGCGGGGACGCCGACGCATCTACAGACTCGGATGTCTCTGATCCAACACAGGAGACAAAAGGACATCCGTCACATAATCATAACACCATCATCGCAACAAATCTGACTGTGATGACCATAAATTCATTTAAACTGAACATCATATACGTAAGAGGTTGTCTGACCCATCTAAGTTTACTTTATCTATTTAGGTTTATATGTGTCTTACATGTGTCCCTGCATACAATACAGCCTTCTCCGTTATTCAAAGTTAGAATAATTCAAATCATCATGCATGCAGATCCACTTGGTCAGACTCTTTGTGGCACATCATCCGCAGGCTTCATGATAATGAATCAGCAAAAGAAAAACCACTGATGGTGTCTGAGGGATCAGATCTCATCAGTGGTGAATACAGAGACAGTATATACAGTCACTGGGAATAAAACATCATACAGCAGCTGACTTATAGTATTTTTACTGATAAAATGTTACAATAAAAAAGAAAATAAAAACAGTATCTCTGTTGTCTTGATTGTTTTGTTGAAGGTTTTATACAGGAATGTATTATAATATAATGTATGTTGATTCTAACATCTTCTGTTCTCATCGGTAGGACCAAATGCTGATATGACCTCATCTCTTTGTTTTGTTGTCAGTTCCCTGAACAGAGTTGTTCTATGATCTGGGTCTTTATTCATTAAGTGCTGCAGCATCCAGGTTCACTGTTTTTAAGAGTTGCTGCGACTACATCAAGTAGTGAACGAACCGCTAGGAAAGTCTGCTGTCGGTAAACTGAAAACCTTCTGAAAGAAATCTCAAGGCAACACGAGGTCGGTCTGAGATGAGATTCATGGAGAGTTGAGACATACATCAGATCAACATGAAGGTAAGTGACTCAGACAGTTTGTCTAATGTTTGACTGTTCTGTTACAATGAAGTAAAGTCGTTATAGGACCATTAATACTTTCAGATTGATGAGTTGATGTGTGACGGTTCATTTATTTGATGATCGAAGAAAGAAATGATGTCTGACAACTTTCAGTTCACAGTTTGTTGACACTCTGGTCATTACCACAGTACTACATGAGTACTCAGGGGTCATTACCACAGTACTACATGAGTACTCAGGGGTCATTACCACAGTACTACATGAGTACTCAGGGGTCATTACCACAGTACTACATGAGTACTCAGTGGTCATTACCACAGTACTACATGAGTACTCAGGGGTCATTACCACAGTACTACATGAGTACTCAGTGGTCATTACCACAGTACTACAAGAGTACTCAGGGGTCATTACCACAGTACTACATGAGTACTCAGGGGTCATTACCACCGTACTACATGAGTACTCAGGGGTCATTACCACAGTACTACATGAGTACTCAGGGGTCATTACCACAGTACTACATGAGTACTCAGTAGTCATTTCTATGTTGAAGTTTAAATAATCATTTTTTGTGCAAGTCAGGATTCGTTGTGATAAAACCAGAATCCTTGTTGAATGTTGTGTAATTCAATCACAGTATTTCCGAGTATGACAAGGCTTCTCAACGACTCCTTTAGATTAGACGATGTATTTTCACGTCGTACTTTCCTACAATTCTGTTTGCAGTTAGAAAACCTGCTGCTGTCTATAGAACGTCGTCTATAGAACAGGCAGCTGCTGGTTTCTATTCATTCATCTGGTATGAAAATCAACCAGCAGATCTAATCTGGTGCAGCTCATCACAGCAAAGATCAAGTTCAAGATCAATCATAATGCAGATTGATTGATGATTATCATTATGAGGTAGAAACACTGAGGACTTCTCACATCATTCATGCACATTCATAACAATAACATCCCCCGAACAGAATGATGGACGACACAGCTCCAATACGTTTCTGCAGTCTGATGATTGAACTTGAAACTGTAACGACTGCGTTGAATATTACAGAACTGCAGTTCTTGTACAAAATACCCAGAAAATATCACACTGGCTATATCAGACATCATCATCATTTTTGAAGTCACATTTCCTTTGTATTAGTCTTAATTTGTTCGTGTTTCTACTCACGTTTCTGGTACATATGTATCATTATGGATCGTACACACTGACTCATATTATACAACTTGCTCACTCTGTCATGAGATGCTGGAGGCGACGCCTGCTCACATTCACACACTGTAACGTGCACTGAGCCTGAGTCCCCTGATGAATCACCCTCAATGGGATAAACAAAACTGTGTTGAAGAGCACCACCACTCTGTTTATCACACTCAGCCCGGAGGCTACAGAGGACCACTACAACAGTCTCTCCAACACGGACCTACTACAAGTGATGTATGGATTCACTGCAAGTGAAAGAGTCAACACATGCTGTGAAACAGAGCTAAATGAGTCACTTCAGTTTCATGTTCCCTCGGTCCATCTAATTTCTGTGATTCAGCTGCTGGTCAGGCTGAATTCATCACATCCCCAAGGAACGCTTGTGATCTCATTGTAACTCAGTAATCATTAGCTCAGTTGATACGGATACTTACAGATCCCTTAAATCAATGGGGGAGCTCATGTCATTGATATGACCAAATGCTGCGTGTAACACATTAAAATAAAACCTAAAACCTGATAGTTTTAGGCCAAGGACAACTGGCCTGCTTTGCCCAGTTGGAACAGTTTCAGCTTGCGGTCTACGATGGATGAGGATGATGCTATAAAAGGTGTCTGTGGTGGAGACTTCACAGCTCATATATGAGATAAACCAGAATGATCCCATGAAATGTGACATGGCCTCTGGTCCACTGATAAAGCCCTTGCATGGGTTTCCTCCGGGGACTCCGGTTTCCATCCATTGACAAAAAACATAGATTAATTTGAGACTCTAAATTGTGTGTGAATGGTTGTCCGTCTGTATGTTAGCCTTGTGATTGACCCCAACGTCAGCTGGGATTGGCTCCATCTCCTCCATGACCCTGAACTGGATAAGACGTATAGTGCAAGTGGATCGAATTACGTGCTAAGGTAAACCAAACATGCCGTACTGCTGCAGCTTCACATTAAATGCATTTAACTGGCGAAAAACGTGACGACTTTTATAATGAAGTAGTCACAGGAAAGTTTGAAAATGGGGAAAAGAAGAAAGGGAAGAAGAATGAGCAACCCCGGTTGAGCTTTAAGATCAGGAGCTGTAGGCGACACTCTCAACTTTAACTCCTCAACCATGTTACCAACTCCTTTATGCTGCTGACTCACAGACTCACGCTGGGTGCATCTTAAACTCCGATCACGACTGCTCACAGGATGATGGAAAAGGACAAGTTACTGCTTGAATTTATTATAAGAACAATAGTTTTTGTTCCAAAAAGTTTTGGAAACAGAACCGTTGGCTGTGTTTCCACCAGTCCAGTGTTCACGCTGCCGCTCGTCCAAGGTCGTCTGAGATTGGCTGCAGCTCCCTGCGATCAGATAAGAAGTATATAGACGCTCCTCTATATACATTAAATATTATTGAAATTCATAATGAATGGACAGAAACATTCTATTATTGATGGCCATTGTCAAAGGCAAACTCAGTGTGGACAGATGTGCTGGCAGCAGCTGCACTAACAACACCACAGGAATGGGAACCGCAGCAGTTCGGGAGAGACGCCCGGCTCAGGTCCTTTCTTCTTTCTAGTTTTGCTTTTGTAACGAGCTGGTCTTCCCCAAATGTTTGCACGGAGCCCCTCAGGTAACATTAGCAAGCAAAAATAATGATGTGGCCATTAATGAATAAGGAGTTGGGAAGGAGATCGTTAAGTTATCACTTGAAATAAGGGAATTAAATAACATTAGTTATTATACGAAGGCTTGGCCATGTCTTAGTGTTTTGAATCCAATTCTGTTCTAAATATGTGTACATCTTTCTCAAATGTCAGCTGAGGGACCCGGTATGTTTGTAAAATGTTAATGAAACGTTTGGGGAAATGGACTTAACACACTTATGAGCTGAGAAATGAAGCTGAACTCGTGGAAAAATACAAAACAGTCTACAGAGTAACGTAGACTAACGTCCTCTGATTCCCTCAGCCTCTGTCATTGTGTGTCATTGTGTGATTTCATGAACAACAACAATGGAACAATGGACACATTAATATGTCTGTGAAGAAGGACGGAGGACACTCACGTCTGAGAGACTTCGTCTTCAAACAGAGAACGAACCACCTGTACTTGTTTCAGTCCGGTGATACTTTAAAACTGTAACAGCCAGAAGGAAACAAATAGAACGAAATATCACTGAGAAAGTAGAAAGAAAGAAAAAATCTTACATCCATTTACTATGTGAGGATGTGGAAGGTTTGAACAATGATTTCTAACAACAGTCTTCTCTTCCCATTCAGTGTTTGATCCCAAGTTCTTATACTCCCATCACCCGAGGATGTCAAGGTCAACCGGATTCACTGAAGTTTTGATGGAGATGTGACAGAAATGTCCCACAAACTGTAAAATTATTGAACTTTGTGTGTTCATGTTGCATCCCTGGACTGCTTTGCTAACTAGGCCTGACACTCAAGGATGGATCGATACCGGCTGCACGTTACCAGACTTCACATGTGGACGTGTGCCAAGTCGGATGTTGTGTTAAGATCACTTGGCATCAGGATGTTGCTCCAGTAAGACTGGACTATGTTGATATATATGATAAAGCAGGTTTTCCCTTTCTTGTTATTGACAAGTCGTTACCACGGCGACCTGTCTGCGTCTTCACTCCTCTCCAGCTCCTTCCTCGTCCTCGTCATCATTCACACCTCACAGCCTTAATTTGAACGTAAAAGCTATGATGAGGACGATAATTGTGTGTTAATGAACGTGCTGCACTGCTGCTACACTTCTCATAATGTTCAGTAATGAGACCACAACAGTCCTGAAGACTGGAGAACCAGGTCTCCACACAGAGACTCTAGTCAGCCACATCGTGTGTCTAATATCTCAATTGTTACATTTTAGGGAGGACTTGGCATAAAGTGAAGGTAAGGTTAGTTAGTCTAGTTATCATGGTCATAAAAAGAAGTTATTGTAAGTCAGTGTAAGCTTGGTCACATCAGGTCGTTTAGGATGACCAGTATATACATACATACTTGTTATCACGTTTAATTCTAATACTTTCATTGATTGTTCAGTGTGGTGATATAAACTGTATCTAACTAAAACCTGCCACAACGATTGTTGGAATGTTTTCGAGGATGTGAGAGCTCTGAACCAGAAATCCCTGCAGCATTTCGAACAAATAATTCTGTCTGTTTATTCTTGGCTTTGGATCCAGCAGCTGACAGGCCAGCAGAGTTTTCACAGAACTCCAGATATATATTTTTTTTATACTTTGAATCTCAATAAATAAAACTTTGCTCTCCAAATCAAAATCTGATATCTGATGCTGCTGTAACCTTTTCTAGAGGACTCTGGATATAGCACTTCTTTCTCAACATAGTCCAGTAGAAATAGATAAATAAAAGGAGCCGCAGTGAGCTATTGGATCTGTTTTTACCAGGTGCGAGTCCAGCTGAGCTGCTGCGTCAGGTGGGCTGTTGGTACTACTGAGTCCACACATTCTTCAACAAGTTCAATTTGCAAAGCTGCTACGCTGAGAACAAAAGTTTAAAATTGGTGTACTGTATACTGACAAAGGCCGACACCCAGTCTGTCACAGGGAGAGCGGCGCCACAGAAGCATGATGAGCGAGCCGGCAGCGCTGTGGATCGCTGCTGTCTGAGAGTTCGTGATAGTGAAGGCACAGCGCAGCTCAGACAGCAAGAAGCAGACCAGCATGACCTACACAGTCTGATCAATTTGTCTGATGCTGCCTCACTCATGACAGACTAAGCCAGTGTCTCCCCCACTGGGATTATCTGTGTCAGCAATAATACATCATGATAACTGGAACTGATATTAGTAAGGATTATGGGAGATGAACAGGACACTCTGGTAAATCAGCCTTTTCTACTGTGTTCAACGTCGCTCGCATCTTCTGCCTGCAGGATCCTCATGTTTCTAACCCACAACAAGAAGCAAACATCACACAATATATAGACCTGCTAATGATATGATGCCACTGGGCAAAGACATAATATAAACCGCTAATTTTGCTATTGAAACATGACTAAGCCTTTGGGGTCGGTATCGTGGCCGCTTTATTAAACACTCATATGATGTGGTACAATTTATGGGGCCAGATTTATGAAGCCAAGTGGGCACATGTGCCCAAGCTGTATTTACACTCCTACAGTCTGCTATAAATAGATGTTGACACAGCTTAAACCCACCGCGTAGCAGTAATTCTTCATTTTTCAGTGTACAGGTTTCAATTTGATGTTCATCCCTTTTTGTTTGTTTTTCATTTGCCTTTTTCTTCCCTCCATAACTTTATCACTCTGATTCTCTCCTCAAACATGATGTTTGTATACCAGTCCACTCTGATTGCTTCCAATGTTGTATGATTAGAGGTTATGTAATTAGTAATACCACCTCCAGGACTCAGAGCCTGTAGAGCGTCATAAGGTGGAGTGGAGTCACATTATTGGTTTACCACACACTTGTTTTTAAAGGATTAACATGTTCATGGACGGACAACTGTTTTCCTCGTGGATCCTTTACTCCGATCCGTCTAATCAAGCCCACAGAGTGCTCACAATGCGACGCAGCACTGCAGCATCACGAATATGATCTAAACTTTCAGACCCACTGCTGCAACTTCTTATCAGCCAATCCGGCATTTCCTTTTACCTTCCACTTTGCTGCTGAACGAAGATGATTATTTCCTGCAGGAGGACGAAATGGAGGCAGGTCGATTCACAGAGACACTCGTGAACATAAATCTTAGGGATACTGGTTTGTAAAACACGTGAGTGTTGTCAATAATTCACCAGTGGACTGAATACAGTAACCAGTGATGTCTGTGGATTAACTGTGACGTTGCATTAAAACATCACAGTAGTGTGATTCATTTAGCTAAAACACTACAGAGTCAGAATCAAACATTTTATCTCTAATAACTCTTTTTTGTTAGCAAAGAGCAACGGAAAACATATATAATAAAAATGCTTATTGTTCAGCATCCGTTTGTCTGCTGTCACTTAAAGGGGCTGTTGACTAATTCTTTTATTTAACTTAACATTACGAAATAAATGTTGATTAATAAGTGTTGTAATGGTTGTAGAGTAATGATGCCATCAGTGTTTTGATTGGTACCCTTGAAGATGCCTTTTCAATGTGCAATTCTGCCACTGGCCTGCTGGTGGCACTGCAGGGCACAGCGGGCCTGATGTTTACCGAAGAAGTAAAGTGAAGCTGTCATACATGTGGAGTGAGAACATCGTCTGTTGTGCAAATAAGTAACTCCATCATCAGTTGGAGGGAGGAGCAGTAGAAACACACATCTGGCTGCTAGCATTAGCTAGAGTTAGCCGCATGAGGATCCAGATGTAGTTCGTCTTTCTCATCTCCAACTAAAGAATCACCTTTCAGGTCTCCATTACAGACTGAATGAATGAATAATGCAACACTTTTTCTCCTAATGTTTTCCTCGGCTGCCTCCACCCCAACAACAAACCCTGCCGCAGTGACTTGTTTACGTGAAGCAATACACAAACGTTGTTATTGCTAACTGTGACCTCTTCATTTAAGGTGCTGTAGCGTTGTGTTCAGGAACACGCTGTAAATCAAACCTGTCCGCCAGCAGGTTTTAGCCAAGCTTGCATAGTGAAACAGAGTCTTATAGGGAACCAATCTAAACACCGAGGGAGTTGTTAGCAACAAGCCAGAACATCCAGTGCACGAATGCCAAATTGTGCTGGGGATGCAATTTGGACCCAGAGCTTCAGTGGTGATCAGGTGCAGAGCCACGGTATGAGGAGCGATCGGTTTACTGCAAAACAACACATTTCTCATGTAGAAGGAAAACTAGACTTGTAACCTCCTCTCGACCCACTTCTGTACAATTAACCAACAGAAGTCTCTAAACGCCTCCAGGACGACTGTAACTCCACTCAGAGCAGCTGTCAGTCATGACATCACTTCCCCCTTTTTTATATAAACAATTAGAACCAAACTCATCACGCAAAATTAACAATTGAATCATTGAGAACTATTTGAAATGACAGAAAACATCAGTGAGAAAAAATGATCCGGTGTGTACGTACATGGGGGAGGTGGGATTTATGACCTCCACTGCCTCCTGTGCTCGGGTCTCCACCGTCCCTACAGTCGGTTCACTTGCCCCAAGTGAGTTCAGTTGAATATTATGAATGCAATTTAAGCCAATATCTCAACAGGTTCCTTTTCTTGTCCATTAAGCACAGAAAAACGACATCGGCATAGAGGCAAATATGTCACAGATATGTGAATATCTGGACAAGTAGAGTTTAAATAATCTACATGATAGACATCGCAGCATATGAAGATGTGCTTTTGTTACAGTGATACGACTAGTTACTGTGAGAGAAGTCAGTCCGATGCAACCCACGCTTCTGTTGGGAAAATATCCGGCACTAACATTGCTTGTTACTATCTCTGGGAAAGGGGGAAGGATGGTAAACATACACTAAACTGTACTTTTATGCTATTTTATGTTATGTCCCTCTGCTACCTAATGTAATAACTACTGTAACATTTGTTCACCTAGAATCTCTGAGAACACTTCTGTCTGAGACCATCTCCTACTCAATCGTATCATCTTTCCAGATCCTTTACAAGAGTTTAATCTTTTTGGACGAGGACCAACAAATCATCTTTTAACATCACTGCCAAACCAAAGTCTAAATAGGGTCACCAAGTCATTTTACTAGTAAGTAAACTGAGCTGAGTCGTACTGGTTAGTACTTCCGGTTAATACTGGTTAGTACTACTCAGCCTGTGAGAGCGGTTGTGTAATATCTTCTGTGGCTCAGGAGGAGCTTTGTCAAGAGAAAATAATATCAGGGTCAGACTGGGAAATACAAATAGATATCAGAAATCTAGAGGGGGAGCTTTTCAAAGATATGAGCATTTACCAGGCAGGAGTTATCCAACAACACTATCAGTTTGTATCTGGGACACATAAAAGAAACTCAAGATCCGTCTTCTTTTGCCCTGATTTGAATGTGTTTTGTCGGGTTGTCGGTCTGTCCTTCCATCTCATTTTCAGGAATTAGTATTATGATTATGAATGAAAATGAAAATATTTGTAATAATGAGGTTGATTTGTCCAAAAGGTCAAAGGTCAACTTCAATGTGACATCATAATGTTCTGCAAACACACTTTTCTGGTAACTCAGAAACAGAAAATGGTACACTTAATCCCTTTAATTGAATTCCTTCAAACTCTTCACAACATATTTTCTGGAATCTGGACATACCTAAACTGGATCTTGACTGGTTGGCGGAGGCACAAAACCACAGGGCAGTAATTAGAGTTTAGTCTGGACTAACATTGAACATTGAAGTCAGCTTCAATGTTAAAAGTGAAAAGATCTAAAGATTAACACGTTCAACCACACCAAAGCCGGATTACTGGAGGTCCCCAGACACACATTATAAGGTTTATCTTATCTTATCTTATCTTATCTTATCTTATCTTATCTTATCTTATCTTATCTTATCTTTTCTTATGCCCCACAATTACAGTGCATCAATCACATTGTCGTACTCTGATTAATTAAGAATTTGTTTGGAATCAGAACCAAACTACAACATCAACAAACGCTGGTCCTGCACTTTGAATCTTGAGACTCAGAGGGGCCTCGTCTCTGACCCGGTGCAAAGAAAGGTTCCTTTGGCCCATCTTAGAAGTGATTTCATTTTAGGATTGATCCAGATTGAATTCAGGATCTGGGAATTAAGGTTTTAAAGGATTCTTCACCAATGAGAGACGGAGCTAGTAACTAGAAAAATACACGTAGTAGTTAGAAAATAGAAATACTCCTTGTTGAGGACTGCCAGATAGTAGAGCTTAAACCAGATCTTATGTTTCTTCTGGATCTGATGGACAGAAATACCATTTTCAATAAAACATTTATGCATTCACTATTTATTGGCATAGTATAAAATACATTGTAGTACATATCATGTGCCTGAGGAATGTGCTGTTTGTCTCGTCATAGTAGACTATATTCCTGAAGAAGGTTATGTTGAACAAAATAAAAAAATAACTAGGTCACGCACAGAAACCCATGGTGTTATTCCAGCATACATGTGGTTGGTTTGTACGTCTCTGGGTGTAGAATTAATCTGCCATATGTATCCTGTTTGTATTGGAGTTCATGGATACATCGAGGCTGCAGGGCTGCACGCACAAATGAGGTTGTTAAATTTGTAACTCAAAATGTTAAGAACTATGAGCTGATTCCAGATATGTCAAGTCAGACATACCTAGCAGGCAAAAGTTTGGGGAGATGTGAGCACACTGATGGCCAAGACAGCAACAGTGTTTCGTTTACATGCAATGGTGCATTATTTAGCTTTAGTGAAGAATTGGAACTGATTCACAACATACATATGCAAAAGAAAAAAAAAGATAATTTACATTATTTCTCCAAACTTACATCTACTTCGGGTGAAAAGTTGGAGAACTGCGTGTTGGGGGGGGTCACTGCTAAATATCGTGACGACAACAACATCCGCAACCCACAGAGAACACCTCATCCAAAGTTAACTAATGAGGGAAATCACATCGCTGCACAAATGAGAACCCGAGCGGTTGCGTCACAGACAGACGCTGACGTCATTGTGTTTGTTAATAATCCGCAGCTCGATGCGGCTGATCAACTCCGTCTCCAGAAGCCTCCAGCATGCACACAAAGAGCTGGACCACCCAACGCCTTCCATCCACATGTACCCGAACCCTCTGCATCCTCCTCCGCCTCGTATGAGCGGAGAGCCGCAGTGTGGATGCTGCTGCTGCCATAAACCAACACACCGTCACCCATCATGAGAACAGATCGGCACAAACACACTCACACACACACACACACTGCATCCATGGACCCATCCTCCTCGTCCGCCCTTTTTTCTCAGCACCTCTTACCTTTCAGATGAAAATGCACTCGGGCGTTAATCCATGATCCTGCTATCGCTGCCTCTCGATCACGGTTCTCCCGGCGTTGCGGCAGAGATTGGGGCGAAATAAATAATTATTAGGAGGCCGCCCTTTCCGTTATTTCCTACAGAGAGGCGAGAGATGCGCCGACCGAGCCCATAGACACGGGAAGAGCGGAATGTGGATCAATCAAACCCGGAGGAGAAGCGTCCAACGGGCTCCTCTTCAAACCGTTGAAATCTCAGCGATCGAGCGTCTCTGTTGTGTTTCCGATCCTCCTCCACAACAGAGTGGCCCTCTGTCTCGTAGTTTCTCCTCCAAACACACGTACACATGCACACACACGCAGAGCGGACCAGCTCTGTGTCATTTAAAGAGATAGGATGGGGAAGCTGGAGCACCGCTGCGCCCAGAGCCGCTGTGGCTGCTTCTTATGTAACCTGAGCAGCAGCTTGATGCTCCTGCAGCCCAGACACACGCATCAACTGTCCATCAACAGCAACTGCTTCTGGATGCACACTAATGTATGCCTGTGTGTCTGTTACCCTACAACCAGTGGCGTGCACAGATGCTCTGGGGGGCAGGGGTAAAGTGGATCTGATGGGGGCACCAGAGGGGCGGTGCTGGGGGAGTCCCCTTTAAATGTTGAAGGGCTGTCAGTTTTTATTTGTAATGATTTTCAATATTCAATGTGTTTATTTTGAAAGATAATTTCAGTGTGATCCGTATTATTGTTCCTCTCAGAGGAGCAGCCAGCGTTTCCACTGAATCCTTGTTTTATTCTCTCTCTTGTTACTGTTGGTGGTTTGTCTTTAATCTACTTTAACAAAATAGATAATCTAATCTAAAAATATAAGAGTGCAATGACATTCTTAAACTATGTTTCTCAAATGGAATACAAAGTCTTCCTAAAGCTGGTATCATTCACAATTCTTATATGTTACGACTTCCATTGAACGATCGTTTTATTTTCATTTTTTATTTATAGGATAATAACTTTGGAGTTAAGAAACATTTGGCATGAGGTTCTATCATCTAGGGACGGCTTGTCAATGGAATCAGTAGAAGAAAAAAACTCAAAGCAAACCTTCGTAGATATTGTTCTTTCAGTATAATCTTTTTTTTCTATTGTTTATCCAACCTTTTGTCTCTGGTCTCCAAAGTGACTAAAGGTTACCAGGCAGTGTTAATAGACTACGATTCAGTCGTTGTTAATCTCTCATGGACCTTTATGAAAGATTCAGTCATTTTCTTTGCAAATGCAACCATATGTGATGGTGTCAGTTGCTGCTGGGCTGGACGGGGGTCTGCTGGGCTGGACGGGGGTCTGCTGGGCTGGACGGGGGTCTGAGTTCCTACAACCACTTGACAAACACCAGTGGGAACATGATCATGCTTGAAAGCAGTAACAGGTATTGCCCCCAAATCCCCCGACTTATATGCATCATGGTTAATTCTAACAACAATCTAAGGTGTGAGGTGACAATTAAACAATTCTTTATTTAAAGGGCCACAGACAAAAGAGGTTGAGAAGAGCTGCCATGAAGCCTTCCGGGATTCAGCCTGTTATGGTCCCAAACTCCAAAAGGAAGTGACGCCGCGGCTCACAACCTCTCCTCCTCTGTATCTTCCAGGGAGCCCGCTGCCTCTATCTCTCCTCCTTTCCTTTCCTTTCCTTTCCTTTCCTTTCCTTTTCTTTTCTTTTCTTTTCTTTTCTTTTCTTTTCTTTTCTTTTCTTTCTTTTCTTTTCTTTTCTTTTCTTTTCTTTTCTTTTCTTTTCTTTTTTTCTTTTCTTTCTTTTCTTTTCTTTCTATGTGTGTCTCTCTGAGAGGAGCTAGAGAGCTTTCTATTTATAGCTCGCTTACCGCCTGCTAAGCCTCCCACCCCCTTCGACACAAAGAGATACACCCACACAGACACACACAAAGCATCCATGGAACGGACAAAGCACGCACACGCACACACACGCATACTGAAACAGAAAGTGAATTCATGCATTCAAAGTGTAAATACAGAAGCACGGTGAGCACAAATTGTCAAATACAGGCATAAAGATGTCAACTGCAAAGCAAAGCCCCTGATACACACATCGCTGTGCATATATTATAGCATAAATAATGCAGGGCTTTTTAGTGGAGGAAGAGGAGCACTCCCTGTAATGGATACAGGGGGCTTCTACTCCGTTTCTTCCAATGCAGCATGAAAATTACCCATCCATCTTTTCGTCTGTGTGTGTGTGTGTGTGTGTGTGTGTGTGTGTGTGTGTGTAGTCCTCTCTGTCTGAAAGACTCCTTCTGCCCCTTCCCCTTCTGAGAGCATTTGC